>CM046432.1:1330350-1642850 GCA_025506505.1 Flaveria sonorensis | reverse complement strand
AGTTGCTGATGTGGACACAATTGAGACGTTAAAACCATTACGTCCTAGTTAAAGGGTGCATTTTTAGCCAAACCCTTAAGATGCGTAAAAAAAAGATGAATGAATTCATATTTTCTCACTTTTAACAATATCCAACTAAAAAAGACTTTAAACTCGTTGATTTAATTTAAAATTATTTTTAATAAATTTATATTTATGTAGATGGCATATTAACCATATAAATCACTACAGATATTCTAAGATAAAATTAAAGAAACATCTCATGGCGAAAAAGCAACTTGTACAAATGTGGGTCTTGGTTATATAAAGAAGATGCGGACATGTTTGTCCATATTTGGCATTGAACTCTACCCAATAGTTGGTCATCAAAAGTTTAACATTAGAAAAATCTTTTCTTGAAACATACTACACATATAATTTCAAAATATATAATTTAATTACAAGAGGAATTTAACCTTTCAAAAAGACGCTATTTTTCTACTAAATTACACTTATCTAGTACTTCATCAAACCACTTTGGTTAATTGACAATTCACTTAAGAGCAAATAAAAAATTAGATTATACATATTGATACAAGTTATAAGATGTAAGTTATAAGATGTAAGTGTACACTTGATAAAGAGTATCCTGATTATTAAAACATGTCGGTAGTTTAAGGGGCGAAGTCCACCTATCAACAAGGATCTGGGGCAAACCCTAGTAGCGGGGTCAAAGGGGCAAAAGCCGCAAGAACAAACTAAAAAATGATGCATCGGAATGAATTAAAGGAAAAAGAACAATCTTAATAAGTCGGAGAAAGTTACAAAGTAGCTGTAGGATAAAAATGAAAAACAACCAGTACAGTCATGATTTACATAATCAAATTCATATTTTTGCTGATGAAATCGCGAACAATAATTCTGTATGCATTCTCTGTAAAATGAAAGCTATCCCAGAATACGTATTCCGACACATTTGTACAAGTGTACTTGCATAAGAAAGCTACCTCTATTGTACCCGTGCCACAACAACCTATGTTTGAAACATCAAATCCTGTAACAAAATATAGTAAAATGATTTTTTGTTAAAACTGAATAAAAATGCATGATTGCAATTGTATAAAAGGGGGAGCTTTCAATTGCTTATCAAACTCTTTATCTGCATATTTTGATACATAAGCTATTCTAAGGGCATTCAGGATTGCTCATCTAAACTGCTTTGACATAGTAGTACTAAAATTCACAAGGCGCATTTGATAGAAAATGGCTCCCCTCTCGACTAGATACAAGGAACAAAAAGCACACGTCAGACCAAAAAATACCTAATAATAGGTGAAACTTGAAATATAGTTAGGCGTAGAAAACTAAAAATTAATTTCCTTTAGTACTTTTATAACTGAAAAAAGCACAAGCATCAAGCATGCACCTCGCTTCACCTGCTAAAGACAAGTGCCTCTGTTGCACCTAGAGGAAGGTCAACACATGGTCACATCGCCTGGCCTGAGTGCCTATGTCATGCGCCTTGCGCGCTTTCGACTACTGTGTTTAAAGTAAGCTGTTTGGAATAAATAGTTAAAATTTGTTTATTCCACACTGCACAGTTTAAGAGCAATAAGCACTTTGTTGGTTTTAATAAGCAATCCCAAACACCTTTTATGTATGTATTTGTAAATCTCTTTTGTTCAATTATAATATTGGGAGAAAAACATGCATAAATAAATAATTATGTTTTTATTTGTTTTGTATTGACAAAATAAACATACCATATTTTGTAGGGTTTTGAATGATGTCAAGTGGAAGATAATAGCCATCAACGTAAACCATCCTTGCAAAAGGGAGATTATGATTTAAATAATCGATCTCCCTTGATAACTTGGTGTTGAATAACGCTGCTAACTCGTTATACTTCTCTGCACATTCTCTTAGTGTTCCTCCTTTCAAAGTTCTTTGTGATGGTAGACATCCTATTGGTGGGATACCAAAAACACCGATTCGTCGAGCACCTAAATTATATAAATTCTGTTGTTTCGGTCATAAAGTTAGTATTGTTTAATGTAACGGTTACATAAGTCAACAAAATTATGAAATCATGTCAAAAACATTGATAGCTGACTAAACAAATGGCATAAATCACGTAAAGAATAAAATGATGATGTTGCCCCTTGGATGTAAAATTTGATTTTGATATACAAAGATTAATATGCAACCACTTATTAAACATATTTTATCAAGGAAGTATTGTTAAGGATGAATATGTGACAGTCATCACATAGGAGCTACCTGTAAAAAGGAGGATGCAGAATTGACCATGAGATGAGTGTAGGAGTCAAAGTCATAATGGTATAGCCTTAGAGGGTTGTTGAAGTAGGTGTTCGTAGCGTCATTGCTTCCGGTCGCCACTATGAACAATCCTTTGCTTAATATTGTGTTTAACACTTCCTCCCCTGCCATTGATTTCACCTTCTCCATGTACTCTTTGAACAACTCTATTTGTCCCTCAAGTGATATCACTGACTACGGGCAAATAAGAAAATTTACAAGTACATCGACAAATCACGGACCCTAGATTTGTTTATTAAATCTGTTAAACTGGGAAAATGTATAAAGAGGCCGCCTATTGTTTAAACTTTTCTCATTAAGGTCGTCCAGCTATTTAAATTACTTTATAAGCCACCCAAGTACGTAATTATGTATTTGTGTTCATTTTCACCAAATCTGGCAAAAAAAGAGGTCAGATTATGAAACATTCTTCAACTTTTTGACAATTCATGATATTTTCCTTACATAATAGATAAAGTTACCAGATGTTTGGTTTTTTTCAAAACTTTTAAGATTATATTTTTCATCTAGTATTTTATTTTTGCTGGATTTGGTTTAAACCTTAAACAAAATCAGATACATATTTGCTTGACCTATGTAGTAGTCTCCATGGGTGGCCTGAATGAAAAAACTTGAATAGTTAAGCGGTCTCCTTGTACAGTATCCCTTAAAACTGCTTATATGCTTATATGATTTTAAACAACTTATTTCAGTAAGCATATAACATATCAGCATTTAGATAACCAATAATAATATCAAACACTTTCAAAACTACTTTTTGTTGTATAAACGCACAATAAGCAGGTTTAATAAGAAATCGCAAACTACCCAATGAAAGATTGTACTGGGCCGGGGTGTCAGTTTAAACTAATTAACATATAAATTTGTTGATTTTGGTAATGTTTTATCTCTTATGGGTTAAACAAGTAAAAAATATATACATCAAAAGGAAATAGATCAGTTCAGTAAAAATAATATCCAGACTATTTTTTTGCATAAAGCCACCTAAATTTATTTTCTTAATATCATAAAATAATAATTGTAATCTATATGATCCATTTATCTCCAAAAGAATTCAAAAAACTTCTAGGATAAATGTTTTGGGTCAACCTGACTCGAGACTCGACTCACTTTGACCCACACAAAATCACTGGTTTTCATATATTACACAACCCGCCCGACCCGACCTGCTTTGCCCCTTTTAAGTTGAACATACCGCAAGCTCAGATGTAAGGGGATCGTATCCACCACCTCCAGATGCAAAGTTCACTCCTGTAAGTAACTCTTCATCTTTTAGGTTTGGGTCAAGATACGGTGGTAGTACATCTTTAACACCTAATTCTCCCACTGCAAATTATCATAGATACATTAATTAACAAATTTAAAATTATAATGTGGTTTCCAAGTCTTATAATAAAAAGTAGACAAATAATTTTCATTACTTACACGTATACAGTATACGTATCACTTAAATGATGCAAAGTGTTGTATGGCTTCTAGATATTTATGTATGAATATAACATTTTATTGAAATCATATTGAACATGTAGGCAATATGTAACTTAAAATCAATTAAACATTCAATTGAGTGATCTAAACTCCTGAAGTCATATGCACATTATTAGTCTCAACATTAATCAGTAGACTGTAGACGTACAATAAACACATGCACCATACACATCTATAATTGCAAAATACACACACATAAATATAGCTTAATCTTAACTATGCACGTTGTTTTCTCAATCGAATCATTATCTTTTAACGATCTAAATGTTGATGAATCAATCAAGCAAAACCAAAAGAAAGAGACATATATGTATGTAACTATGTACGTATATACCAAGAAAATCAGAAGGAACTTTGCCATTAGAAAATCTGCCAGTGGGTTGACCTCCAGAAAAATCTTGACCATAAGGAGGGTAATTCACCTTGAAAATTGTTTCTAGGTTATTGTTGTTCCCTGTATCTACTACTGAATCACCAAACACTATAACTGCTGGCACTATTGAACCATTGCTTCCATTACACTGTAAATGCAACAGGAGCAAAAACAGAAGAAAATAAAATGGTTTATGGAGGAAAAGGTGCATTGCTATTCTGAGAAGGAGTGTGTGAAAGAAACTGCACACTTCAAACTCATATTTAAGAGCATTAAAGACACACATATCCAGCTCTTCTTGTCATGGGTTTTTTATTTTGTAGGTATGCAATTGTTTTGAATCTTAAAATAGATGTAAAAACATTTATTCTGGACCCTCAGAATTAATGTAATTTAATGAAATTGTTTGACAGTTCATATACACATCTAATTATTTTTATGTAAATAGAAATAACAAAACCTAGCAAAACTAAAACAACTTCATTAGTTTGTTTTAATGGTATATTAAAACCTTACAGAAAATGTAGAGTTATCGAGGAACAAACCAAAAAAGGAAAGCACTGATAAAACTTGGATATAAATGTGCCACATAAAGTTGCTATAAATAGAAAAAAGGAAAAAAACAATAATGTATAAATTGAGGAATAATTTAACCTAGTCTTTAAAATTTATTTATGAGTTTTAGGCTTAGAATTATGTGTGATTTATTATTTATACATACCTTCTTTGGCTATCTTGTTATGTTGAGGGTTATTATTCTTATGTCATGCAATATGGATGTGCTTGCAGGTTATTCATTGTGAATTTATGAGGCTTTTCCATTTTCCAATGCTTCTAGATATATTTTATTTTGGTCTATCAAATCATATTATCATATAAAACTAGTGGTTTTTCAATCGATCTACATCTGACACAAACTGGGAATTTAATGTTAATGGTTCTATTATAATTTATTTGTTTGTAGTTAAATTTAATTGGTATCAGTGAAAGAAAAACCTTAAAGTTTTATAGGAGGAATTTATCTGTTTGTAGTTAAATTTAATTGGTATCAGTGAAAGAAAAACCATAATTTTTTTATAGGATAAGCAGTAGAGTTATATTTATTGACCCGTAATGCATTTGTATCAATTATCACAAAGATATATCATGTATGTATTTTCTATTATACATGGCTTCTTTGACCATCTCGTTATGTTATGGTGGCGATCGTAGTGGGTTGACGGATTGAAATTGATTAACCCGAAGACAACCCATATATTTATTCATGCCAGAATATGAACCCTAACCCGGACACACCATGTAACCAGGAGATGATAAAAAGGGCCAAATGTATTGGTGGGTCAAAACAGGTTGGTAGAGAGGTTGTATCAAGTAAACATGTGGTAAACGAGTTGGTGGATTGTAAATGAGTTGTCGGTGGGTCGACCTGTCTATTTACAACCCAACCTAAACACGAACTATTAAACAGGTTAGGCGGGTCAATCGTTTAGCCCCAGCCCAAATATGAAATAAAAGTTACCTTATGTTGGTTGTTTTAATTTAGTGGGTTATGGGTATTGGTCAATTGGATAATAAAAGTTAGGCTTTGGTGTTAAGAGTACTAGCTTATTGGGTAATAACTTGGTGGGCTAAACCTCATAAGTTTAATGGTCCACAAATAGTTTTATAATTAGTTTGTATTAGTTATTTTTGTAAAACTTTTATATTTTATATTTTTCAGGGTCGTTGGTAATAAAAAGTTTCTTTGGGGTCGTTGCAGAAATTTCTTGGAGATCGGTTAAAAATATAAGATATACACTACTATTAAAAAAAATATCATGGGGTCAGGTGAACCCCAACCATAAAGGTTGGGTCCGCCCCTGGAGCCTCACATATGCATGGTGTTTTCTATGTACAATCAAATAACCTTATGTACAACCATAAGCTGCATCTGTGTCATTTTTTTTACATATCATTTTTTTATCATGTAAAACATTTATAATCTCTTCATCTCTTTTGTTATTTCTACGCATCACTCTTTTACATACACCAATGTTGACCCAGATGTGCCCTGGGCGTTTCCTAATCGCCTCTAGCGCCTCATGCCTCAATCACGCTTCAGGGGCTATTTCTAAAACCAAGGGATTAACATGAGTTGAACAAATACTTTGAACTCAGACATTGTGTTACATTGACACTTAACTTGAGTTCTACTTTTATCTCTCGTCGAAGTTCCATAACATATTCATGATTTGTTTGATTATCTTGTTTAGTTTATGTGATTTAAACTTGGATAGCATTAGGTTTAGAATCATTTTTGTTTCATAAATTCATTGAAGATTGAATCTTTCAGCATTGTAGACATTTATAGCTTATATCTTCATTCATTACTTTTATTGATGGTTCATTATGATATAACCTTTATTTGGCCGAGTACCCATACTTGCATTTATTAATGAACCAATCTGTTACCGAAGCTTCTTGTCGAAGCTGTTTCTCAGCAGCCTGTCACATGGCGAATTATTCATCAATACCTTGCCACATTGATTTATGTTTGTTTTATTAAAATCAGTGATTGTTTATAGAAATAAGACAATATAATTATGTAAATAAGTTTTGGTTCTTATTAAATTTTGGACATTATAAATCGTTCTTGTAAAGTTTATACCATGTTAGCTTTTTTTGTTTACTGCACATGATTGGTTATGAACAGATAAATTAGTGATAAAAATAACATATTTCTTAAAGATAAGCCCTGGAAAGAAGGTAAAGTATCTAGAGAGATAACATGTATATGTAAGTATGTAACAAGCGAAACCACTATCTTCACCGGAATTTGCTAAATTTATTAGTTTCTCTAAATACAACTTACAGCTTCCTTTTTCAACTTTATGGTTTTTTTTTCCAGAGATACCAAAAAAACTTGACTAGAAATACATAAAATATACATGAACCATTAACATCAAATTCAAAGTTTGTGTCAGACGTAGGTCGATTGAAAAATAACTAGTTTATATGATAAGATGATTTGATAGACCAAAATATAAAACTAGAAGCACTGAAATATGGAAAAGCCTTGTAAGTTCACAATGAATTACCTGCAGTCACATACCTGTTGCATGATATAACAATATTACCCAACAACATAAGGTAGTGATAGAATTCCCAGACATTACACGAAAATAATAAGGTTTGCATGTTTAATGTTTAGTTATTAGTAAATAGAATTATAGAATGTTTGATTTGGGTTTATATAATTAAACCTGTTGTTTGATTTGGGCTTATATGACTAAATTCGTTGTTTGATTTGGGTAATTATAATTTTAGGAATATGGAAAAGTTTTTTAGAAGAAAATTTAAATCTCCATCTTCTAAGACTCCTGAATTTGTTGATTTAAAAGATCTTACATAGAATCTAGCTGACCGAAAACTAATTGCTTCAAAAAATTTCACTAGATGATGTATTGAATAGATTTCAAAACATGAAAATGTTGGGTTTGTGGAGTCTTGACTTGGGCTCGGGTCAAAAGACAACTCAGTGGCAGATTAATTAAATTAAAGACTTGGCCCGTTTTCATTTAATTTTAGCCCATTAGGGTTTTCTTAGGGATTAAGTTGTAAACCCTAATTTTCTCTATTTATATTGTGTCATTGTACTTGTAATTCCTCACGAGTGAGGCAGAAAGCAATAAAATAGTATCCTGGTTGCAGCCCGTGGACGTAGGTCACATCGACCGAACCACGTTAAATCTCGCGTGTTCATCTTTATTATTATTTTTTCTCGCCGTTTGATTGTGTTTGTGTGTCGATCTACACCCCGGATCCCTAACAAGTGGTATCAGAGCTTTGGCTCGTTACACACGCAAGAAACACGAATCGCGAGAGAAGTATCGATATAGGTTTTCAAGAATCAGCATCCGCTGCCGCCGCCGCCGCCGCTGTTCCGCCACCGCCGTTCTGCCTTCGCCGCCGTTCCGCCGCCGCCGCTGTCCCGCCGCCGTCGTTCTGCCGCCGCCGCTGTTCTGCCGCCGCCGTCACTCTGCTGTCGCCATTCTGTTCTGTCAAATTAGGGTTTCCTATCGAACTTACTGGGTAGTTTGATTGTGTGCTGCATTTCAAAACTCAGTTCCGACTCGACTGTTAAGCATCTGTGGTCTGGGATAATGGCTGAGAGCGGGAAACTTCAGATTGAGAAGTTTAATGGAAACGATTTTGGTTGGTGGAAAATGCAAATGGAGGATTTGCTTGTTCAGAAAGACTTGGATGCTGTTTTGGGTGAGAAACCAGAAAATATGAAACCAGCTGAATGGGAAACTTTGGATAAAAAGGCCAAGGCGGTTATTAGGTTGTCGCTGACAAAGGATGTTGCGTTCAACATTCTGAAGGAAACTACAGCAAAAGGTATCATGGATGCGTTAGCTAATATGTATGAGAAGCCTTCGGCAGCAAATAAAGTTTTCTTGATTCGAGAGCTGGTTAATACAAAGATGAAAGAGGGAAGTTCAATTTTAGTGCACATCAACAACTTGAACTCGATTTTGTCAAGACTTGGGTCAGTTGGCATCAAATTCGAGGATGAGGTTCAGGCTCTACTACTGTTATCATCATTGCCTGATAGCTGGGCTGGTACTGTTACAGCAATTACTAGTTCCACCAGCACGTTCACTTTAAATGGGGTTCGGGATATTATTATGGGCGAAGACACCAGACGAAGAAATTCAGGTAAAACTTCAAGTGAACTATTGAATGTTGGCAGAGGAAGAAAGAATAACAGAGGTAGTGGGAGCAAGAACAGGAAAAGGAGTCGGTCTAGGACTCGAAATGATGTGACTTGTTGGAACTGTAAACAGGTGGGACACTTCAGGACTCAGTGTCCGAATGATCAAAAAGAAGTTAACACTGCAGCAGACTACTCAGACGATGATGCTTTAATTTGTAGCGTGGGGAGCAGTGTGGATTCCTGGGTCATGGATTCTGGAGCTTCGTTTCATGCTACCCCCAGCAGCAAAGCATTGCAGAATCTAAAAGAAGGCGATTTTGGTAAGGTAAGACTGGCGAACAATGATGTTCTTGATGTTACGGGCATGGGTGACATGGATTTAGTTACTTCAGCTGGTTCATGGACTTTGAAAGATGTCAGGGTGATTCCTGATTTGAAGAAACAGTTGATTTCTGTCGGTCAGTTGGATGAACAGGGACATGAGGTTAAGTTCGGGAATAAGCAGTGGAAAGTTGTTAAAGGGAATCTTGTCATTGCTCATGGAAAGAAAATGGGTTCATTGTATATGGTCAGTTTACCATCTAAAGGAAGTGATATTCCTGTTCAGAAAAATACCAAAGTCCAGTTCACAGAATCTCGTGGGCAGAAGAAGGTTTGCTTTGCAAGTAAGAAACCTAGAGTCATAAGAAAGATTCAGAATGAATGTGCATGAAAGAGTTCAGAAAAAACAGTTAAAGGATTTCGTGGCAGTGGGAGCACAGGTTGTGCTTCAGTCATAGTTCCTAAACGACAGTGGGTTAAAAGAACTAATATTCCATCTAATAAAACCTCTCCAGATGATTACTTGCTGAATATGGAGAGTGTTTGTTCTCAGGGTGTTCCAGGATCTGGCAGTTTGTTTTAGTGGGAGCCGATAGGGACGGAGAACAGGTCAGGGGCAGATACAGCCGTGACTGATATATTGAAGCTCGGGGGAGCTTTAACGGGCCTTCAGGTTAACTGATGAGAAGGCCGCTGCAACTAGGAAGACGAGGAAGATTACAAGAGGTACAAGTGTTCACATCGGAAGGCAGTTTGAAGATGATCAAGCCTCCAAGTGGGAGATTGTTGGGTTTGTGGAGTCTTGACTTGGGCTCGGGTCAAAAGACAACTCAGTGGCAGATTAATTAAATTAAAGACTTTGCTCGTTTTCATTTAATTTTAGCCCATTAGGGTTTTCTTAGGGATTAAGTTGTAAACCCTAATTTTCTCTATTTATATTGTGTCATTGTACTTGTAATTCCTCACAAGTGAGGCAGAAAGCAATAAAATAGTATCCTGGTTGCAGCCCGTGGACGTAGGTCACATCGACCGAACCACGTTAAATCTCGCGTGTTCATCTTTATTATTATTTTTTCTCGCCGTTTGATTGTGTTTGTGTGTCGATCTACACCCCGGATCCCTAACAGAAAACTCGTAGAGAACAACTTTAGAGATATTATATTTATCTTATGTATGACTATTAAAGTATTTTATTATGCTATTTTGATATTTAACTTGACTTCATTTTTTAATGTGTGACCCGAATCGACTCGACCTGACCAACCAAAAACGACCCAACCCAAATCATACCGGAAGAATTTATTTTACTATAACCCATGGACCCTCAAAGAATTATCCGACCCCAAAAAAAATTTTCGTTAGTCCGCCATGTGAGGCTCTCCCCTCATGCCTCGCGACTCAGCTTTTGAGGCCTAAACGTCTTGGGGCGCCTCTCGCTTTTTAAAACCAAGAATCTATGAACCTCATAAGCAAATTGGAATCATCACTTGATTACCAACGTATTCAAGTATAATCTGTGATCATATTTGACCAAGTTATTCAAACTACTTTAGATGTTCATAGATTTTTGAAAAGTTTGTCTACCTGGAACTAATTAGCAGCCACATAATTAAAAAAACATTACATTTTCATAAGAAGCAGAATCCTAGAGAAGACTAATGCTGGCAAAATCACTTTCCCCCTATTATAACTTCATATTTGAAATCAATAACCAAAAAGCACAAATGACGAAAACAAAACCCTAATAGAGAAATTCATTAAAACTTCCGTACCTGAGAACGAACACCGGTGGTGCTCCGACCACCGTGTTCGGCCAAAAGCTCCGGCGTCTCAGCCTCCGTGATCTACAACAATGTTACTGATGGCATCGCAAACTACTTGTTTTATGATTATTCTGATACACATTGACCTCAATCAGCATGGTAATCACTCTCATAGCTTGTTTGGGGTTTTCACCTCTCATGGCTCCGATCTCCGGTCGCCGGCTGCCGGAATTTTGTGGTGGTGGATCGATATAATGGCCCATTATCGATTATCTCTACCAATTTGAATCCGGTATGAAACCTGTTTAGGGATAAAAATTGATATATTATCGTAATAAATTGATATATCCTCGTAATAAATCATTGAGTTGTCGCTTTTTGTTCAGAGTATCCGAATGATTTAGTATTTAATAGTTTAAATTATTTGTTTCGTAAATAAATATTTAAATAGTTAAATATTATACTAATGTTGAATGATTAAACATTATATTAATACTGAATGATTAAAAGGTTTAATGCTGAATGGATAATACCTCTTATTTGAATTGGTCAGACGTTTGCCTTTGAATAGTTAAACGATATACTAACTCTTAATGGTTCAGACCTATTAATGGTTCAGACATCTTATTGGTTCAACATTTAATCATTCAAAATTTGTCAAATAGCCTCTTAATTACGTAGATGTAACTGTCGTTTGTCAAAAGTAACGAGTTTGAGTTCTAACTTTGGGAAGTAACAGGTTTAGGATCTGTCGTTTCACTTTTATAACGTTTATGATACCTAACAATAACATTTGTTAATTTTTAACAGAAAAAAACTCGTATGTCTTGTACATGAGTGTGTTTGTGGTATTTTTAATATTAGAATACCCAAAATACCCTCATGTGCAAGACACATGATGTCTTTTTCTGTTAAAAATTAACAGATGTTAGTGTTAGGTCACATAAGTGTTACAAAAGTGAAACGATATATACTAAACATGTTACTTCTCAAAGTTAGCCATAAACTCGTTACTTTTGGCAAACGCTACATACCATCTGTGTAATTAACTCTAAATCATTATACATATCTTTTTTTTTTGTCTTAATCTATTTCTTACTTTCGAATTCTTTATATTAGAAGGATCGTTTAAAATATTAATTATTCTGGGATGTAAATTTTACCTTTTAAACTTGTAACATTTGTAAACCTAAACTCAAGGTCTAGCATTGATAAGCGGCATATTCAAAAGATTTTTGTATTAGAAAAAATAAACCGGTTTGGACTCAGTAATTCATTATCACAAAATGCACACAACGTTGTTGGTGAAGTATTTTACTTAGTTTTGTTTTGTATGTGTTGTGAATCATTGTTAAAACTAAACAATGTTTCATAAAACAATGAATTAGTATGTCAGTTAAAAAGTTGGAGGTTCATCAATACTAATATTAGTATGAGCCGGTAGCATATTTCATTCTAGTCATTCAGTTTCAGTGTGAGTTTTACTGATGAATAGATCAAAAGCTAGATCTAAAACAAATGCTATGAGTAATTAATTTTAGCTCGTTAAGAACATTGCTACTAAATCGCAGTTCCTACTAGCCCTTGGATCCGACAAATGGAGCATCTCCTCTTTAAGCCCACACCAAGGAGGTGTCACCCCCTTGTCCTTGCTGTTTGTTGAAGAAAAAAATCAAATCAGTCTTAAATAAACATGTACTTGGCATACTGTGACTCGTAAATAAACAACTGAAGATTTTATTTTTATATTAAGTAATTATGACTACCTAAAAAGAATTCATAACACTAAAATTGTAAGTATGTTTAAGTCAGGTTATAATAGAAAAAGGTAAATTACACAATGTAACAATATTCATTCCATTTTAACTTATTTTTTATTTGTATATCTTAATGTATCGTAGTTATATCAACGTGCTTTTCATGTTTTAACTAGTTTTTAGCCCCTACCCTAAGTATGGCCCATTGGAAAGGGAAAAAACGAAGATAATAGCCACTAGCGAAGCTTCATAGGCCGGGGGCACCCGTCCTTTTTTTTTATCAGTAGTGTTAATTTTGGGCTCGACAGTATAAATTTTTGGTCCGGTAGTGGAATTTTTTTTAATAAATATAGTGTTCGCCCCTTAAAATAATTTACTTTCGCCCCGCCCCGCCCCCTAAACCGTGGTTCAAGCTCCGCCACTGATAATAGCAATCGATAACAAATGGGTTCTCGAATGAAAGTTGTTGGATCATAACATAAGTAAAATTATGGTTTCTATCTAAAAGATTCAAAACAAAACCCCAAATAACAAAGAAAGCAACCGAATGGATTGTAAAATGACTAAACTTAAAGTTTACACTCGAATGGATCATAGTAGAGATACCAACAAGACCAACAAATATGTTCTCAGATGGGCATTATCATCATCGAACAAAAGCATTAAATCTAAAGTATTCAAGCCAAAACCCAAATAATAGAGATACTAATGCGTTTTCAGGTGAGGACAACATCCTCATAATAGAACAACCAGATAACAAATAATCAAACATAAACCCATCACACATAGGAAACAAACGCTCTTAGAGAGCAGATCCTTATCATCATGGAACAAAGAGGTTTGCATCTTAAACATTTAAGACAAAATCCCCAAATAATACAGAAAACGATGAGAGGATAGGAAACCATCACACACCTGCTTACACAGATTTGTGTATATACACTGTAGATAAGGCGGGTGGGTGGGAGGAGAAGTACAACATGCTTGTGTTGTGAGTACAACTGTTGAAGCGATACATACAACTCTAATGCACAAACGAAGTTGATAATTAGTATAATATAAACTGGAAAATATAGTCCGCACAATGCGTTGACTTGTATTTTGAATTCGAAGCATAGGTAAAAAACACTATGCAGCAGTATATTAGGAAAACAAGAAAAAATTTCGTCATTGTAAAAACATACGTTGAGGGATACGAAAATGAACATTACAAAAACAAAAATAAGAAAAGGAAATTTGAAAAAGGTCAAATATTTTAACTTAAAATAAAAACTACACAAAATGAACTTGTAAAAGTAAGACATAATATGTGTAAAGTTAATCATTAAAATTCATAAAATTAGAATAAAATTGGTAAATAAAAAGATTAGAAGAAGAAATAATAAAAAAAGAAAAATAACAAAAGATGGATTTGCAATTAAAAATAAAAAGATTTTTTTTTTAGAAAACTAAAACTCTAGAAAAAAGAAGGTGACAAACAAAGAACAATATATGAAAACCCTTTAGGGGATCGGGGATTCGAATCCGGGTTGATGGATGAAGGATGAATCATATGTCTACTAGCAAAGTGGTAAAATTGTTAAAAACTTCTCTCTTCATTTTTGTATATAAATATAAAAAGAAAAATAACAAAAAGGCGTGCATTTAAGATTATACCAAATGCAACATGGGTTGTATTTTACTGTTCACATCACGTCATATGTATACATTCTTAATATAATGTGGTAATATATTTATCCGACACATGTGAGTATTATGTCACTTGTGTGCTTTTAAGCCGCTGAAAATTTTAACATAACTGGTGTACATGAAAATCAAATTGGGCTTATTTGGTGGGGCTCTTGATAATCATCATATCCTTATGTCGCGACTATAGAATGAGATGTATCAATCTTATATTTATGTGATATTGGTGGTGTTGTGATCTGGTATATGGTGAGGTTTTATCTATTTTGTTTGTAAAATAATTCCTATAATGATTTATTATTATATTGTTTTGCTATATATAACATTTTTCGACTTTTGTAAGATTATTATAAAAGAAACAAAGGGTAAAATTCTCTTAGAGCATTCATAGTCCGTTCTTTAAATTTATGTGAGTGTATTCTTTGTATTATATGGTATGGTTATAAGTGGTTGTGAGTGAATGATATGAGAAATGTACTGTTCAATCTGTATTTTTAGGAAACACTGTTCAAAACTCTATAATATTTTTAATATATTTTAAGCGGTTGTGAGTAAAGCAGAGAGAAAAAATAATGATAAAAATATAAAAAATATTATTTTATTAAAAAAAAATAAAAAGTAGTGATTTATAGTATAATTATATGGATAAGGATAGGGAATGAGTTGTGAATACTCTTACATCCTTAAAACATACATAATATTATATTTAAGCATCTAAAATGATTAATATCAAATACATCAACTCAAAATAGTTAGGTTTTTATGTTTATCTAATTTAGTAATACAACTTGTAATATGATAAGTATTTCTTTCTTCTTACTCTATAAAATTGTCATAACATAATAAATCCTTGCATGAGAAAAGTCTATTTATATTGAAAACTAAACATATATGATATTCTAATTTTAATTCGAGTAAATACAATAAATTCCAATGAGTATACATATAATATTATAGCATTTATAGTAGGTTTCTTATATATTTGTTAATGTGTTTCCTATATGAAATGATTATAAGTGGTTGTGAGAAAAAAATATTGTTTATTTGTATGTTTGGTTAGACACTGTTCATTCCTATTAATTTTTTAATATTTTATTAAAAACGAACGTGAGTGGATGATGGAGAAAATATAATGAAAAATGTATAAAAATATTATTTAATTAAAAATAAAAGAAAAAAACTATAATGTAAATATAAGGTTAAAGATAAGAAATTTGAAAGCAATGAGGAGATGCTTTTTTCTATCTATTATAGTTATAAAAGAGAATGACTTTTTAGATATGATGTTTTGTTTAAAAAGATAGTTGTATATGTATACATTTGGTTCTTTTTTACAAATGCAATATCGAACATCTCTAATATTATCGTTTTTGATCATCTGCAGTCGACATAACACATGATGTAGAATAAGTTTGGGAGGACAAACGTCCAAGAGTAAGAATGTAAGTAAGCTATGGAAAAGAATGCGAAAGATATTAAAAAAAAAAAGAAGATACATTTCAGGCATCACGTTAACTTCATCTCTAAGAGTATCTGAGAAATGCTCTAGGAAGTGAGTTAGTTATGTGGATACGAACAAATTATTTAGAAAGTTTATTATTAGTTATGTGGATAAGGACAAATTATTTAGAAAGTTTATTAAGTATAAATTTTGCTTTTAATCTCATGCTTTGGTCATTTAACTCTTTTGATCCAAAGGTTAAATTTGACCTTTTTAGACATTGTGGTTTATTTTCGTTTTAATTAGACGTATGACATTAATACCATCTATTTTTTTATTATGTTAAATTTGTGTAAAAAACAAAAACGCCCCTATATTAGAAAACTTAAAAGATATATACCAATTAAGATGTGTATCTAGTTATTGTATATATACACATGTGTTTCATATAAATGTAAACAATCTTTAAAATTTCCAAAAATTGAATTACAATACTCCTGGGACATAGTCATTTACTATTTGTATGAGAGGTAATTATTATGTTTGACCACATAATCATATAGTATGCTCCACTTCAACAGCACACTTTGTTTTATCACTTATTTTCTCATTTTTCATTTTTCATGTCAATGTGTATCTTATATTATAAGAATTGTTGTTATTAATTGCGAGTGAAGAAATAAAGAAAATTTATGGGAATTGTATCGTGATTCTTCATATATAAGAAGACATGGTACAACCATTATAATTTTTTTAATATTTTTAAAAATGATTGTGAGTGGGGGAGAGAAAAAAAAATAATAATAAAGATACTAAAAATATTATTTAATTGAAAGATGGAATAAAAAAATAATGTTTTTAATGTAAATATGAGAAGTAGAATGAGAAAAGTAGTGTGAATGCTCTAGAACCTGAAAGTTAATCGATATGCTTAACATATCAAATTATTCTTAATCCAATACTTAGAATACTTAAGAGTAACGAACACACGCCATTAAGAAATGTGTGTACATTCTTTTCAATATATACATCAAAGTATAGATTTTTTAGTATTTCATGTGTGTTGGTGATCATATCTGGGGTTGCATTAACGATGACATTAAAATCACCAACACACATGAAATACTAGAAAATCTATAGTTTGATTAGAGCCACTAGCAGGGGTTGCATTGATTTTTTTTAGATATTTTTAACACCCCTACATCAAGCCCATCTTGTGTACCCTTAGAAGAGAAACAAAACTCCTGACGTTGCGTTCCCGAGTTTAATAAACAAAAGAAAGTAATAGAAAAGAAGTGAAAGGAAATTAACGAGAGAAAAAAAATGAAAAGAAAGGAAATTAAATAGAGAAAATAAATGGGAAAAACATTTTAAATTTTCATGTTACAGAGTTCGAAGAAAATGTAAAGAAAGTAGAAATTTTATGTGTTTCATTTCATTTCTTTCCATTTTCTTCCATTTTGAAAGAAAAGTTAGAAGGAAAAATTATTAAAAATTTTCCTTTTATTTCTTTCTATTTTCTTCATTTAAAAAACTCGGGAACATAGTTTGTTTGTTTCCTTTCATTTTCCTCATTAAGAAAAATACAGGAATACAATTATTTTTTACTTTTTATTTATTTCCTTTTATTTCTCTCATTAAATGAGACTCGGGAACACAGCGCAAGAGTCTACATTCGGGGTGGAATAAGTTTGTTTTTTTTCCTTTTACAATATAATTTTATAACAACAAACTAGCAAATAGTTAGTTTGCGGGAAAAGAACAATTATATGTATATGAGCGGGTTTTAAAACCAATTCACCCGATTAACATTTTAATTGGATTTAAACACAAGTATTTGAAAAATATTACATTTGACCGACAGTTTGACAATTCATGATTTTTAGTTTAATTTTTAAAACGATAAAATTACACGTAGTTTTTAGCACAAATAGAAACTTACTATATTCCATAAAATATTCTCAATATGATACATCGAAAGTTATCATTGTTACATCATATCAAATATTTCACCCTCTCTAAATTGAACTCTAAATTCAGTTTAACGAAAAAATCACAAGCACATATAGGGCTGAGATTATATGCTAACCTTTAATAATTACGATGACATGCAATAACCTGTCAAGCAATAGTGAAGCTTAGATATTTTTATACGGGGGCGGGGACGAAATTAATTTATTTTACAAGGGGCGAACTCATTATATACGAAAAAATTTACACTACCGAGACAAAATTTGCAAGGGGGCTGGGGCCCCTCACTGCCCTTAAAGAGCTTCGTCCATGTTGTCAGGATCAATTAAAATTATTATTATATTTTTGTTTGAATTACATTATTACACACTAGGTTATAGTCTCGTGTATTACACGAGTTTGTATAATAGCAATTATAATTTTATAATGTATAGATGATAAAAACAATTTAACTACACATAAAGAGAAAGTGAATCATAAGCCCCCAATTAAGTTAAATTCATGTCCAACTAAGGGGTTGTTTGACAACATCTGATTGAATAAGTGCTCAACCAGTAAGAGGTCTGAACCAGTAAGAGATCTAAACCAATAAGTGGCCTGGACCAATAAGTGTGTTTGGTTGTAAAAAGAAAAATTAATAAAATAAAACAAAATAAAAACAACACCCCCTTCATTCACCCGCATCTTCTCCCTCACCCCACAACCCCCAAACCCTAGACCCACCACCACCCCCGTGAACCACCGTCGCGAACCACCGTCGCGAACCACCACCGCGAACCACGTCGCGAACCACCACCGTGAGGTATGTTTGGTCATCTTCTTCCTCAACCGCCGTCGCTAACCACCACCGTGAACCACGTCGCGAACCACCACCGTGAGGTATGTTTGGTCATCTTCTTCCTCAACCGCCGTCGCGAACCACCACCGTGAACCACGTCGCGAACCACCACCGTGAGGTATGTTTGGTCATCTTCTTCCTCAACCGCCGTCGCGAACCACCACCGTGAACCACGTCACGAACCACCACCGTGAGGTATGTTTGGTCATCTTCTTCCTCAACCACCGTCGCTAACCACCACCATGAACCACGTCGCGAACCACCACCGTGAGGTATGTTTGGTCATCTTCTTCCTCAACCGCCGTCGCGAACCACCACCGTGAACCATGTCGCGAACCACCACCGTGAGGTATGTTTGGTCATCTTCTTCCTCAACCGCCGTCGCGAACCACCACCGTGAACCACGTCTGACTCGGGTCAGATGTGGGTTTAGATCTGACCGAATAAGGGGGTCGGTCAGACCTATTCTCCGGTAAGTTGCAAGCAACCAAACAAGGCATGTCTGACCGGGGTCGATCAGATCCAACCAAACAGCCCCTAACTAATGTTTTCAGAAGGAAATACAAATATAAAAATTTGTCTAACATTATATAATTAGACATAGACAACTATACAATGCCCTTCACACACAGTGCATGGCTTCTAAATCCACTTACTCTCGTCAAGTCAGCGAGAAAATCTCATTCGCTACTTTTAACTTTAAAGAAAAACAAAAATTAAAATCCTACCATAGGAAAGAAATTTTTTAAAAGATTCACCCCGAGGAAAACTTAAATCTCACCATGTACTTAAGCAAGGAATTTTTAAAGATCTCGCCAATATCGAGTTAAAGTGAAAACTAAATATTGGTTATTTTTTTAATAGTTTTAAACAAAAGTTTTTAAGAATATCATACGATCTTTCAGTTTTTTATGAGTTTCAGCCAAATATGATCCATAGTTTTTTGTTTGATTCATCTTGTTTCATACTATAGTTTGATTTTTGTTACATGTTATTGTATTTTCTTTTATATAAGCAATACTAGGCTATAACCCTATGTATTACACGAGTTAAATAAGAAAAATAGTAAATTTATTAATGAAGAGTTATAAACTGTAAAACGTTAAATGCAAAAATACTATGATTAACTGATAAAACATTTTTAAAATTTTAAAAACTTTCGTTTTAAAAAATTATTGCTTTGAAAAAAGCTCGTTTTTTATCAATATCTCATTGTAAACTTCGGGTTTGTTTTGTAAAAACTATTTTTATATAAAACTTTTATTCTTTTAAAAAGATTGATTTTGAATATTTTATAAATTATTGTTTAAAAAAATTATAGTATTAGACAATTCTGATTTTGGAAAAGTATATTTTTAATCAAAATATATAGTTTTTATCTAATAAAAAAATGTATTTAAAATTAATGATTAAAAAATGACTTGGATTTATAAAATAGAGAAAAACAGAAAATTTTGAAAAGTAGTTATTTGATTTTTTAAACAGAATAAATAGTATAGACGAAAAAACTATGGTGAGAAGGCTTGTGGAAATGCCATGTGTCATCATATGTAAAGGATTCTTGGGTTAGATATAAAACACTATGTATTTTTATGTATATATGTAAAATCGCAAGTGTAAAAAAATTTAAGATATGTGTAATTGTTACCTATAAATGTAACTTACAACTTTTTTAATTCTTTTGCTATTGTGAATTTATTTAAATATATACATAAAAGAACATAATACGATATATGTATAAAATTTTATTCGAACAAAAAAAAAATAATGAATTTGATTTATATTGACAGATAACACAAGTTATCTCAATAACAAATTGTTAACAATTTAAGAAGACGTGAACGATGGTTAGACTGGCTTGGGCAGTGGTGCCACGAGTCATGTGAGACCGAGCCAGTTGTTCTTTTTTTTCCCTCTTAACTGATGATTAATTGTGTATCAAAGGGTTTTCGTGCAAAGGATTAACATAAACGGAGCATTGCGTAGATCCTAAATCACACGCATCTTCTTTTGCACATGAGTTCGTCCCCGTTTCCGTGTTTTTCTTTTTTGTTTCTTTTTTCACTTTTCTTTTTGCTAGATTTTCTGGTTTTTCTTTTCCAAAGCTTTTTATTTGCTAAATGATTTGTCCATCGTATTTTCTTTTACTTTATCAATTTCAATTTCTTTTTTTTTTCCTCAAATTTTGTAGATTTATTTTTTTCTCTTATTTTTACATTATAGATTTTACTATGAAACAAAACTAGAGTAACACATTTAATTACTATACCACAATTATCAAGGGCGATGGGTTTTCATCACATTAGAATGTGTCAATAACTTTGTCGATGCTTTAAATAGATGTTAGTAGGTAGTTAACAAGGAGATAATGTGACAAGTTGGTAGAGTGACGTCTCATGTGTGGCGCCGCTCCCGCCTCCCGGGTTTGTGCGGGTAGCTTCCTATTTACTTTGACAATTTTGTTTATTTTTTACAAATTTTGTTTCTTACATTTCACTTTAAATGTTAGTTACAAAGAAGAAATTCGTTGCAGCATGCGGGGTTGAAAGCTAGTTTACATATAAATAACAATATATATGATTCCTTTTATTTACATACAAATAACGAAGTACCCATATACATCATTGAAAACCACCACAACCGCTCGCCATGCTAGAAAATCAAACCAATGCAAAGTTGTCACCAAGACTGAGATTTGTGATTGCATCATTTAACTCAAAGATGCTTGTTATCTTGGAACCCAAGTTTTGCGTGCAGATTAGTAATAATTAGCCAAATACACTAAGGAAAGAAACAACATTTAAAATTATTGGCACCTGTAATATGAAAATACAATTATATAAATAAAAAAACTACAAATGTGATTTCATCATGTCAAGATAGAATCAACCAAAGAATAAATATAGAGCAATAACACTTAATTAACATATAATGAAATTATAGCTGTAAATAGTTTAGTTAAATGAAGAATATAAATAATAAATATTTCATTACACTCATGCTTCAAGAAATAAGAAATTAAGTTTAAATCTTTGGGCAAAAATCATATAAATGATGAACTCGAACCGATGAAACGTAGGAACTAAATGAACTCATGAATTCAAACTGATAGCTTCATGTGAAAAAATAAGAAGAATGTAATGTAATCACCCATTAGCTCTGCAAACTATCGTGTAAAATATATCATATAGTTTATTACACCAATCAAAGTCTTTATGCAGTGTACTATGATTGAACCAGTGTAGTTTCTCACTAATTGATGTGTCGTTATCTATTAAATGTAATGGGATTGAATAAGTACATGATAATTGAAGAACAAGAATCTAGTACATACATAATAGCCTAACCATAGACTACAAGCATCTTGCTTTTGGTCCTTTAAAATGTTTTTGAAACTGATAGAAACACCCTTCAAAACGAATCATCAGTCACATTTATGCATCCCAAAATTTTTTTGAGAATTTTATTAATAATTTTCAACTTCCTTTTTATTATAGTAAAGCATGTTTATGAATGATCATCTAAATTAAGTCTATCTACAATGCCTTTCTTAAATAAGTTGACTTTAATTTCAAAAGCCAATACAATACTATTACATTAAACTCCCAAAATCTCAAATACAAAAGTAAAGATACACAAACACATCCACACCAGTAACTCTTACCTTTCCATAAAGACTTGAAACTCATTCCATTTATAGTTATACAAAACAACCTGACATCTAGGTTTTTAACTTTCAAGTAGATCGGTGGTGAGAAAACAAGCAGATACAAGTAAATTGAATCATTAATGATTTTAAAAGTAAATTTCATAATATACCTAAGAGTTCATGAAGAATAGAGTTGTAGTGGGATTCTTTAAAGTTCTGAAACAACAGTCAAGTAACGACTCCTACATCGATTCAAATCACCATAGTTAGAAGATTCGAATGAAGTTGTCACACGTCCATCCTCATCTCCTACACCAGAAAAGCAAACAGGAAAAGGGAGGGTGAGATCTGACCTTATATACTGCCGATCTGCTCCTTAATCGCTACATACCACCGCATGCAAACTTTGTTGTAGTCGATTGAAGCATAGATAGTACCTGAAATTCTTGATCAACCGTTAGAACCCTAATCCCGCACACCGGATAAGTTTTTCTAAGGAGGTTTCAAATGTCAGAGAAAAAGAGAGAGCTAAGGAGACTAAGGAAGCATGATTGAATTGCTCATCGAATGGTGCCTTTAATTGCATCCTGCGGTTGTAGAGATGAATCGTCGAGAAGGTGTAGAAAACGCCGGTGAGTGTGATCGAGGAGACCTAAAGGCGCGTCCTACAAAAGTGAACGAAATCACTATTTTGCCCCAAGTATTTGTATTATATAGTAGTATATATATATATATATATATATATATATATATATATATATGTATATATATATATATATTGTAAGGTGGGGGTTATATTGTATTTTATTTTACTTTTATTACCAAGGAACACATATTATCGACTTTACATTGGTTCAACTCCTAGTGTCCCTACACAACGTTTAAAAAAATTTAAACCTAGACTCATTTAGTTGAGAAATATATCAATTTATCATCAGGATGTCTTTTTAAAATAAACGAGGATTGTATTTGAGCTTGGTGAATAATCACTTTGGTTGATAGGCTTAATGATAAAAGTCAAAAACTATTCAAAAAAGATTAGATTTTAAATTATGATACATAATACATTATGAGTTGGTGTAGTTTAAAAATACGACTAGACGAGTACGAATAGATATGTACGCCATTCTCTGGATATAAAAAAGTTTAAGCAAAGTAACCATCACCTACCAAGCCATGGAATCATTGAATGCAAGAAATGAGGACCCTTTGAAGCTAGGGCACACCCATTTTGGAAGGCAACATTATTGAGTTTATGGGGTGAAAGTAGCTTTTAAGGTCATCTTTCTAGCCACAAATAGAACCACTCGATATCTCTATACACATCATCCATTGTAGCAGAATAGTAGTATATGGGTCCCTCTAGCGTGCCATTATTATTTTACCTACTAAAGTTGTGGTATAAAGGACAAAACGAGAATGTATTTTATTATTTTTCTAATTTTTATTAATAGGAAAAAACAAGGATTTTAAAGTTTATAATTTATGAAAGAGAAAAGAGTGGGATGATCAAAAATACTTCTAAAGGTTTTAAAATGACATTGTCCTTTTAGGAAAGCATTTTCTTGATTTGATAACATGAGCTTAACTGAGGAGTTGATTATAAGTGCGTGAGTGTGTTTCTCATATATGTAGAATAACTTTTTTAATATAGTGGATATATATAATAATTATATATATAACATGATATAATAACTAAATAATATGACATGTTATATATAAAGTTATAAATATAAACATACATACAAATAAATATACAATTTGTATAGATAAAATAACTAAATAGGTAATACATATAAACGGAACAAACCAAACCTAGCTTGAGTTTGTAATATTACTCACGAGTTGCGGGTTATTTAAATATAAAACTTGAAACAGGCTTGAGCTAGCTCTATTAAGTTAAACAAGTTTAGCTTAAACATAATCATACTTTTGATCTACACTACTTTTTTCAGCATATAATAAGTGTTCCCATATTTTTCCTAGTTAATGTAAAATACTATAATATATGAATAAAACTTGTATTATTATTTTATAAAAGAAATAAAATTAACAACTGTTGAAAAAACATTTATCTATTATCTTAACACATCAATTCAATTGATAAAAATGTCTATTTTTTATACTAGATATCAAAGTTTAAATCATTCAAATAACAAAACTTTTTTTTAAACGATTTTATTATATTTTACTCTAATTTAAACCAACTTTACATGTCAAGTAAAACTTGAATCTAAATCTCTTAAATAAGAGACATACATTCTTCGCAACAAAGTAAGAGTGATTGTTAATGACTTATGCAAATAACAAATAGTTGAAAAAGTTTATTGTCAATAATGTTTTGATTTAGTGATTCAACTGGGAAGTGAGAGGCTTTACATATCATAAAAGTTTATGATTCAAACCTTAACAATAATAAATTATTACTAACTTATTGTTACTATTTTAATACTAACATGCGGTTGAAAAAATTTATTAAATTTAATGACCATAAAAAACATTTATCGGAAAAGAATACAAAAAGGACAAAAAAAAAAAGAAAAAAGAAGCTAATGGTGTTGATTATGGTAGTGAATCATAAAGATATTTATGGAGACCAATCAGCTCTCTCTCTCTCTCACACACATTCACACACAAACACGCTGATTTTCTTCATACAAAATGGGAGCACATAAACCGTTTGCCGACACCCATCAAATCCGTTAAATAATCCTTCCAAAATCCATCAATTCTACTCCGTTTCAACTCCCTTACAACCATTCATATAATGCATTCAATTTCCTGATTAATTACTGTATTTATTCACATAATCACCATCGAAACCACTCTCGGTTGCTCGTTTGTTTGTCCAATTGTTCTTCCCCTTTTGCCTCACAGATTCATCTTCAATGATCAATTACACGATTTAGAGCTCTTTTTGCGTAATTTGAGTGTCAAATTGTGAATGATAGTCAGATTTGGGGCGATTTTGGGACGGAGATCGAGAGGGATCAGGATGGGGATTGTGAGCACGATTGCGGGGACGTTTGGGTTC
Organism: Flaveria sonorensis; assembly: GCA_025506505.1. Classification (NCBI taxonomy): domain Eukaryota; kingdom Viridiplantae; phylum Streptophyta; class Magnoliopsida; order Asterales; family Asteraceae; genus Flaveria; species Flaveria sonorensis. The sequence continues at coordinate 1,617,511 of CM046432.1, read as the reverse complement.
GGAATTGGGGTTTCGATTGGGCTTGTGATGGGTTACTACTTCTTCATCTACTTCCAACCGTCTCGTGTTGAGGTTCGTATGCGTTTTCTTCTTCTTCTTCTTCTTCTGATGATGATGATGATTTTGTGTTGTTTCGTTTGTTGATTATGATTTTGTTCGTGGAAAATTGTTTTCTCTGGAGAGAGTCGATGAATACGCTTAGGTATGAGTTTATGTCTTTTAGGCCTGCAATTGCAAGTTTTTGGGGACGCTTGTAACCTACTGGTATCTGGTGTGTGCACGCATATAATTGTGTATCTGTTACTGATGTTCAGGGTTCGAGTATTGTGGTGGAGGATGGTAGGATTAGATTCTTTTAGAACGACTCGCGTATACACATCCTTCTATGAGTAAACTACATCAATACTTAATCTAGGTCATGATAGAATTTGATCGGTGGTAATTTTCAAGGAGTTTTTGATTTAACACTAGACTACCAACTTAGATGACCTATGAACGTGTGTTTTTTCACAATTTTTAGAAAACTATTTGATTTCTATACTAGATGCTAACATAGTGAAATGTAATACTCTTGTTAAACGATTGATTGAATATTGTATGAAGTAAGAACTTATCTAGGAATAAAATATTGCATTTTTATATGACAGTACTTTCTAAAATTGCCAATATTAAAAAGAAAGTCACTTTTTTTTTTACGGCCAACTAATTAAAGTTCGGCTACCGGGGTACCCTAATGGCGAAAAGACACCCATACGCCCGCGAGCACATGCAGCAATAGGTAGCCAAGCCCACCAACCATCAATTTTAGGGAAAACCCGCCACCCAAAAGCCCACTGCGGTAAAACCCAACCCACCAACAGTATTTTGCTGCCAGTAGGACTCGAACTCACAACCTTCCTTAGAGGAAGTCATGAGGCTACCACTCAACCAAATGGTCGGTGGTTGCGAAAGTCACTTTTTTTGTTGTATCTGATTGAATATATATGTTTTTCTTACATGTGATTATAAAAAGGTGAAATTATTTTGTTTTGCATTACAATATTTAGTATAATGCTATTTAACACATTCACTTTTTAATATAAACAAATGTGCTGTCACCCGAACCATTCAAATATCTTTATAATTCATCACCAATGCATTTTTATAATTTGCTCTTGAATACGCTCTCTTAATATTAATCTTTATTAAACTAGTCAGACATGCGAGCCCGCTAGTCGGACCTGTTTAAAATTCGGTTTATGTTATAAATAATTTAAAACTATACATATATAAAAATATAACTTTATATATTAAAAAATTATTCTTTAGCATGAATGTGCAATTTTATCAAAGTATGGAGTTCAGAATAAGCAATATATGAAGCTCTAAGTATTAAAGGATTTAATAAATAAAATTAAAAGAAAATTAAAAAGAATTTGATATTCAGTCCGGCGTTTGGTTTGTCAGTTTCAGTCCTATCGATGACTGCATGGTTCAGATAAAGGCAATGTAAATAAACTCAATCAAACCAATTATGTAGCTTGTTTATGGTTCGATCAACCGGTCCGGTTCAGTAATTATCATTGTGTGTATCGTATAAGAATATGTAATATTTATTTTTATTTAATAATTTTTAGGTATCTTTTTATGTTATTGGTTTATTGATATCTATATAAATAACTTACTCACCCATAACGTCGAATGTTTTGTATTTATTTTAATTTTTATTTTTTTAGAATGGAAACTCACATGTATGTTACCTACTCCTAGTTCTACACCACATACATCATAGTTAGTTTACACCAACCTATCATAGCCGGAGCTCAAACCATTGATCTCAAGAGGAGTTTCACCACTCTAAATTCAAATGGCTTTGTCTTTAGACCCAAACCCCCGCTCCAAATGTGTATATGTTAGTTTGAAATAATTTAATCTCAAAATGCTTAGGAAAACAACTTATTTCACCTTGAAGTAAACAATTCTCTATTTAAATAAGCAATCCTAAATGCCCCTAATCGTTCTTGTCAAATGGTACATTTTTTGATGAGAATGATAAACTTTTTATCAAGTTAAATAATTATTTTAATGTTTTTTTATTATTTTAATATTGTTAAAGGATCCCAAAGTACGACCTTTGGTTGAACGAGATACAAAGTCCCTGCAAGAGATGCTTCCGGAGATACCTATGTGGGTGAAAAACCCGGATCATGATCGGGTATGTATACTTCTCTAGTCAAATATTGATTATATATTTTGAATATGATATAATAATTATTAAAAAAAAATGAATTTGCAAGTTCAAAATATTACATTTCAATAATCTTTTAATGGTTTAAGTTATTATTTAAATTACTCTTAACAAATTTATCATTCCAAATTAACTTATCTGACTTTCAACGTTTAAAACTTTTATATTTAAACTTGTATTTTATAGGTTGACTGGCTTAACAAGTTTATTGAGTTGATGTGGCCGTATCTAGACAAGGTAATGAGATTAAAAACTTGAGGTGGTTATTTTAACTAGTTTATTTATTTTGGGCCAACTGGCCAACGGGTTACAAAAAATTAAATAAAATATCAACATAATAGAAAATAAGTAAAAGGTCATTTGTACTATTTATAGATTATTAAAAAGTATTAAGTTTTCTAGAATATAAAATTCCGTATGGAACCTTTTTTAGTGTACAAATACAAATTCTAAAGATATTTGTGATTAATACTTATTCAAGTCATGTTTTTTAAATAGTCTTGCATACGAGATATGCCAAAATTACATTAGTTAATAGTTATTAACACTGTATGTGTGAGAAAACCTTACATTTAGTGGCTAAACTATTTTTGTGATTAATCAAGTCCTCAAAGTTTGAATAAACCTACCCAACTTCTTTGGCAAATTGAAAATAAAGCCTAAAAACTTAACCACTCAAAAGTAAAAAAAAGGTTTTATATATTTAATGAAAAACAAGCTTTGAGGACTTAATTATTCAAAAGGTAGTTCAGGAACTAAATCTTATTTTCAGTGGAAGTGTAAAGGATTTTTTATAAAATAACACTGAATATAAAATTTTAAGACAACAAGTGTTTTCTGTTCAACTGTATAAAAATTTGCCTCTTTTGACCCATACCATTTTAACCCGTTACACAGCTTGTCCATTTGTCCCCTCAAGTAATAAGAGTTTAAACGTTTTGTAGGCTATTTGCAAAACTGTGAGGACGATTGCGGACCCTATCATAAAAGAACGGATTCCAAAGTACAAAATTGATGCAGTCGAATTTGATTCACTTTCCTTGGGCAGCCTACCACCTACATTTCAAGGTTCCTGAAACTTTAAATGACTGCTGATTAAAATTGAATTTTTAATAAAGTAAAAATTGATTAGTTACAAGTTATAACTCTTTTATGTTTTATGTTCATTCAGGAATGAAAGTTTATGCAACAGATGATAAAGAGTTGATAATGGAACCATCTTTCAAATGGGCTGGTAATCCTAACATACATGTAGCTGTTAAGGCATTTGGGATGAGACCCACGGTTCAGGTATGTGCGCGCGCCCATTAGCCCATGTCTGCTTTCAAAGATCAGTATATATAGGGATAATGTAGGCAGACGCGCCCCAAGTATTTAACCGCTTTTATAAAGCCTGTCCATATATTGAAACTACTTTATAGGCCACTCAAGTATGTATCTGGTTTTTTTATACCAAATCTGTCTAGAAACAGGCCTAATAACTAAAATGGCCTTAAGGGTTTCTCCCAGTGTTTATATGAAATTGTTCAGTGACATTGTTAAGGTTGTAGAGATCCATTCATACTGGAGTTGGCGAGTTTGTTCATTTTACTTAAAACAGGGTTGTTTTCACTCCTACGAGTAAAACTTTGACACTTGGCGAAAAACAAGCCCAAGATGTTCACATATGCTTAAATCCACTTGAATGTTGTACTAAAAGTAATTAGATTATTATTTGATGATAATATTTAGATAATCTTAGTTAATTTAAAAAGAAACTTTTTAATTTTTTAAACGGGACGGCCCAACATGCCACGGCCCATTGGGGCCGTAATTAAAATTGAACTATTAAGAACCCTTTTGACCTTTTATCCTACTTGCCCGACCCGCCCTATACTTTAACAGGTGCCATTGGACTAAAGGCATCTGTTTGGTTATGCTCAAATTACACTTCTTTGTTCTTTTAGTAACTTTTTTTTTCTTCTAATTTTCAGGTGATTGACTTGCAAGTATTTGCTTCGCCTCGTATCACCTTAAAGCCGTTGGTTCCCAGCTTCCCGTGCTTCTGTCAAATTCTTGTGTCTCTCATGGATAAGGTAATAATCTTTATTTAAAAATCATTTAGAGTCAAATTTGATGAAAATTTTGTAGCTTTTAAATCTCCACAAGGTTTCTACTTAATTGCTTAACTCCCTTCATATAGTTAAATTTGAATGTCACCACAAAAGCAGTAATTCTAATCAGTTGTGAAGGTAGAATGATTCATATGATATCCAAAAGTCAAAAGTTGAGTCTTTTTAAGGATGCATATATCCAGTATGCTTTATCTTCCCTATTTTCAGGCTGATTTGGATTTGCTTATTTAAACAGGTTATGCTTATAAGCAAAAGTAGATAATTAGCATAGTGAATCGGTATATACCATCGTAAGGGTAAACTTTTAATTTTCAATGCATTAAGGATAATCAGTTACAAATAAGAAATCTCAACTGCTTATTGTAAACAACTTATCTCACCTAGCTGATAAGCATAAGATGATCAGTTTCCTTTATCCAAACACCACTTAGTAAAAGTGTCTAAATTTCTTCAATATTTTCAGCCTCATGTTGATTTCGGGCTAAAACTCCTCGGGGCTGACCTCATGTCCATCCCTGGATTGTACAGATTTGTTCAGGTATGTAACATATTAGATCAAATTCATTCAAAAATCATACAGGAGATTAAACTTGTATCATTTAACACATCTTTCAGGAAACTATCAAAGATCAGGTTGCAAATATGTATTTATGGCCTAAAACACTCGTGGTACCCGTACTAGACCCTGCAAAGTAAGTATCAGTCGGTCACTAACATTTGCACAATTACCACTTAAAAGTACCAGTAGTCAGTTATTAATTGTTATTGTTTGGATAAATAGATTTTGTATCTGAATATTGGAATAATCAGCTTCATACTAGCTGCAACAAAACTGATTATCAAATAGTAAAATAACTTTACCAAATTGCCCCTTCTTGTAAATAAGTTGGCGAGATTCTTACTTACATTTCACAAGACATATCTTCTTTAGTTTTAAAAGAATGTTCTCTTTGCGAATTATATGTATTAATTTGTAAATCATAAAAGGTTTTAAACAGACACAGTAGCTGATTATCTTATTATTATAACTTCAAACAACAAAATATAAGGAAACAATATTTGTGGAGTATAATCTTGACTTGGAGTTGACTGAATCAAATTCGAAGATTGGAATGGGTCTTAAGCACGTTCTGGAAGATATGTGATTATGGGTTGTTTATTTTGTTTAGTTAATTATTTTATTTCTGCATGTTTGCACGTTCTTAGTTTAAGTTAGTAGTGGGGTAGCAGTTTCTGTGTTTTTTAAATATGTTTTCTTTGTAAACCTCAGTTATTATTCGAAATAGAACCTAAGGAAGTTTGAGTCGATATCCTCTGATGTACCAACAATATTTCATTTAACCATTTCATTATTTATTTTGACTGTTTAAAGTTACATAATCACTTTCAAAACACACATCCAAACACCGCTAACCTGCCATGTCGAATTGGCAGAGCAATGAAGAGGCCTGTTGGAATGCTAAATGTGAAGATTATAAGGGCAATGAAACTTAAAAAGAAGGACCTTATGGGTGCTTCTGACCCATATGTAAAATTGAAACTTACTGAGGACAAACTTCCATCAAAGAAAACCGCTGTAAAATACAAAAACTTGAATCCTGAATGGAATCAGGAGTTTAATTTGATTGTCAAGGACCCGCAATCACAAGCTCTGGAGGTCATAGTTTATGATTGGGAACAGGTACGTTTCTTTTATCCTTTGACGGGTCCATTTCAAAGGGTTGAACGGGTCACGAGTTGCCTAAAGTGTATTTAAATGATTACAGCTAGAGGTGGTAATTTCGATCCATATGTATGCATCCTTTTGGGTTGTGTTTTGTGTCAAATGGACCGAATAAAGAGATTTAGCTAAAAATAAAACGGGTTGGAACTTTTTGCTAAAATGAAAGTTTACTTCTAATGCATACAATATCATTAAACTGAATTTTTCAAAGATGTAGATTATTAGAGCATCTAAATCAACCTTAGTGGTTGTGTGCTTCATGCTTACAAAATATCTTGAAACATTTTCTTCCTCATCAACAGGATCTTGAAGTGCTTTTTTTTCTAATCTTTTTAAATTTTTTTTTCTCTAGTCCTAAAATTTAAATGATTTAAGAGCAACATGCCTATATATAAATCTTTAAAAGGTTCATGCATAGTGGAAATAGGCTTGTAAAAAGATGGTTTTATGACATGACACATATATAACCTTCTAGTAAGTTTTAATGAAGAGTTAAACGCGTTTTCCTTCCTGAGGTAAAAATTGTCATTTTAATCCAAAAGTTTAAAATATTTTCATTTGCATCCAAAGGTTTCACTAAAATTGCCATATGAATCCATTTGGTTACACCTACTAACACGGTTAACTTTTTCTGTTAAATTTTCAACATGAGAGTTATTTTGATAAAAAAATTACAAAATAAATAACCAACTCACGTGAGAGTTTTTATATGTTTAGCCTCTTTTCATAATTGCAGTTATGATTTGACTCTATAATAGTCGTTTATTGTTTTCTTAATGTATTTTGGTTTAGTAATCGTGTTACTTCTGTCCGTTTTATTAAACATAGATTTCTTTGGTTTAAAGCTTAATTATGATTACGATGATCAAGGTTTAAAAGTACGGAATCGAGCCTCGAGGCTTTTTCCTTCGCCTCATGAGGCGTAAGCCTCGAGGCGAACCGAGGCGTAAGTCCGAGGTGGAATTAAAAAATAAATATAAAAATTACATATCTTATAAAAAATAAAATACAGACTAATTTCATCATCGGATTCATCAAAAACATCAAAAACACACATTAAAAAGACATGGAATGTTTGAAACTGACACAAACAATCTAAAACATTGAAAACAAACTGTAAAACCCCCTGGCGCAACCTTTCTCACCGCCTCAGCCATATGAGGCTCCCCTGAGGCGCCGTCTCAGACTCGTTTTCTAGGCGCCTCGCCTCGTGGCGCACGCCTCAACCGTTTTTTAAAACCATGACGGTGATTGATGTTTTATGATTATTATTCATGGACGGTTAATGTCATATTATTAATTGTACTTATACTTTTATGATGATCTGTCTTTTGTGGTTAAGATTCAATAATTTATATTATATGACTTGTTTGTTTATTTATAAATATTTTTGTTTTGTATGTTTTATAAAATATACATTCTTGTTGAAATGAAAGAAATGTTGATCTATCATTCCTGGTAAATTAAAACAGTATGGTGATTACCAAAGGAGATTGAACGCCTAAAACTTATCATGTAGAGCTGATTTTTTATTTTGTAATTGTTTTGACTAAAATACCTCTAATTTAGGAAACTTAACGGCGTTAAATGATAATTTTTGTGAAACTTTTGGTTGCAAATGGCAAAATTTAAACTTTCGGATTCAAATGACAATTTATATGAAACCTCATGGATGTAAAATGCATTTAACTCTTTAATGAAAGTAGATTTCAGTATTAATACTGTTTTTTAATTGTAATTAAAGCATTAGTTATTAATTAAGAAAGTAAAAATAAATAATCGTTTGGCGGTCAAGCCAAACTCAACCGACGTGTACCAAAGAAATTCACTTCGACCCATTTGTTGGTTTCAGGCCCAAGATCATACTCAACCCTTGCATTCATTTCATACTTGAAAACTTACATTATATAGAAAATAAAAATGCACTCCTAAAAACAAGTGCCACTACTCCACTATCCCTAATACATGCCCACTACTTGCTAACTACCAACTAGGACTAATTCAAATTAAAAACTTGCTGCATACTCTAAACAAAACATGACTCAAATACTAGACCCGTGACCCGTAACTTGATCCGACTTGACCCTATCAAGATTAATCTCAACACCATTACTCAATCCGCCCACCTTACCACCTCCACTTACTGCTTTTAACATCATTCAACTACACAAAGATATAGATTATAATTTTATAATTTTATAATCCTATATAATACTTTAATCATTTACAAAACTAAATATATAAAAACTAAGGTCAACTTAATCGACATGTTTTTGACCTGTTACCTGACTCACTTAACCTACCCATTTTAGTATTTTACATTCATCAGTTTGGGAAAGTTTACATTTTAGAAAACTCATGTGATGTGTAGGTAGGGAAGCATGATAAGATGGGAATGAATGTTGTACCACTAAAAGAGATCACACCAGAGGAACCAAGAGTTATGACTCTTGAACTCCTAAAAAACATGGACCCGAACGACACGCAAAACGAGAAATCCCGGGGCCAAATCATGATTGAGGTAAATTACAAGCCGTTTAAAGATGATCAAGTTCCGGTTGATGGGGAAGAGAATGTGATCGAAAAGGCACCCGAAGGTACCCCGGAAGGTGGTGGTTTGCTTGTTGTTATAATCCATCAAGCTGAAGATCTTGAAGGAAAACATCACACAAATCCATCTGTGCGTGTGCTTTTTAAGGGTGAAGAGAAGAAAACAAAGGTAAATGTCATAATATGGTTTTTGTCATGTTTTTGGTATTGTTACAGAAAACATTAAGCAGTCATTACATGGTTTCTGCAACTGCAATAAAAGACATTTAATCCAGGTGGAAAAAAACAGATGGGTTGAACATAACATCAACTGGTCAGTTTTTGTACTGGTTGAAACACGTTATATTGGATTGGGTTGATTTGAAACACCTTTTATTTAAATTAGTTTGTTAACTATGATTAAAAGAGTTGTATTATTTCAACAAGAATATATTTCTTTTGGTAACTTTTGAATGGGATGAAACGGGTCGGGTTGACCTGAACACGTTTTATTCACAAGTTTAGATTTTTTTTAGATAATTAATCGGTTAATCTAGAAAACCTTTATATTTTATAAATTTTTATAACTCATACTACTTTTTATCCTGTATTTATGTCTTATGTAGATGGTGAAGAAAAACCGTGATCCAAGATGGGACGAGGAGTTTTCATTTACTTTAGAAGAGCCACCAACAAATGACAAGATGCATTTTGAAGTCGTGAGTACGTCTTCAAGATTGGGTCTACTTCATACCAAGGTACAAATATTTAATCATTATTTGACCCCGTTTAGTTTTTACCCATTCTTCTTTTACCTAAAAAAATTTATTTGATCTGTTTGAGATAAATGAAACTTAAATCTACACATTCACAAATAATCGAATAGAGGTTTCTAGATTTTTAAAATGTGACAAAAAGTCATAATTTGTATGAGGGAGGGTTTTGGAGCTGCTTTGTAACATTGAAATAATGGGTTCGGAGTAATCTCCTTACAAAGTGCAGGGTAAATTTGTGTACAACAGATTGCAAATCAGTTTGTCCCCTCCTTGAATCTTGCACAAACAGAAAGCTAAGTCAAGCATCGAATATGCCCAATCATGAATCATGATTTGTGTGTGTACAAATGTACAACAATATTTAGTTACTTTTATCCAAACGGTTTTTGTGGTAGGAAACATTGGGTTATGTGGACATACATCTAGCGGATGTTGTGAGCAACAAGAGAATCAACGAAAAGTACAATTTAATCGACTCGAGGAATGGCAAGCTTCAAGTGGAGTTGCAATGGCGAACCTCATCGTAGATGGCGGGCAAAAGAAGGAATATGAACACATGATCTTCAAGATTTTACCATCTTAAAGATAGAATCAAAAACCATCAATTCAAATGTTTGATGTCACATGTTGCACTTAAGTTATGTCAAATAAATAAAAGATCTTGTTGTCACGTTATATGCTACATCTCTTGATTTCATGTTATTATTAGCTATTAAAGCTTAGATTATCATAGTATGTGTCAACTTCAACGTTTATGTTCCTCTTTTGAAACCAAATTTGATTCCGATTATAAGAAACCTCTAGATTCTTCCATGCATTATGGTCATCATGATGACATGTGTTTTCTCTATGCATATGTATGGATAATCATCATATGGTATTATGCACATGCCTGTGTCAATGCCATACATGGTTGATTCTAGAGGATCAACCTTGGGTCTTAACCACCTTCACCTTACATCATGAAAATGGTTGCAGCCGGTGTGGCGGACTAGCGGTACCACCCCTTTGGTTCAAGCGAGTTGGACCTTCATGACTTAACGTTGACCTGAACAATGGTTTGACGATTAATTGCGGTTTAAGATAGTTATCCCCTCAAAATTGTAATGAACAAGCTTCTTCTAGACGATTATTCTTAGGAAACATTATTTAAGCTAAGAGTTTTTGCTCGTTAGCAAACACCACAACTATCATCAGGGGCGCACCTAAGGGTCTCCTTGAGGGCGCAACACCCCATGAAATTATTTTTGTGTTGGTATATATGTAAGATAATCTCGACCGACCCCCAAAAATTTTTGACACCAACCCCCCAGGAAAAAAGTTTTCAGAGTCTGTCATTGACCATCATGGAGAAGAAGGAAGAGAGAGAAGACGGACTCGCTCTGTGGAATTTTAGGTTTGTTGGAAATAGACTTGTAAACGAACCAAACGAGCACGAACATATCGTGTTCGTTCATTTAACTTTAACCGAACACGAACACGTAATCGAACAAAATTTTTTGTTCATGTTCGTTTATTAAAAAATGAAAATGCTCATGTTCGTTCGTTAAAAAGCTAAACGAACAGTTTACGAACACAAACGAACATAAATGAAAAATATAAACGAACACAAACGAACAAGTGTACCACATCATTATTCATAAAAAAACATATATAAATTAATGGTTCAAATATACACGATTTATTAAAAAAATATGATTCAGTCAAAAATTGGTAATGATTCATCAAGAAGTCATCCATATTCCATAACGACTCATCCAAAAAACCATAAAAAACATGTATATGAAATTTTGTTTCAATGCATAAACAAACAAACGTAAGCAAACAAACATATATGAATGAACATAAACGAACGTTCACGAATGTAAATGAACGAACAAAATATTTGTTTATGTTCGTTCATTTAACTAAACGAACCAAGTTTTTGATGTGAAATTGGGCAAAAGTTAGATACATGAATGAATGGTTTTACTTTTGAGCAAAAATAATATTAAGCGATAACATACATTAAACTTCTAGAGAAAGAATAATTACGTTTTAAACTTCTAGAGAAAGAATAATTACGTTTAATAGAAATGCATGTTTAAAAGGTTTTTGTCTCACAAAAGTTGTATTTAACTAGCGAGTGAAACTACCACGTCGTGTCAAAGGGGTCAAATTTATAAGGCTCGGTTTTAAATACTTGTACATTGGGACTCATCACGTGGGAAAATATTACGTCGAAACATTGATAGAATAAACATGGTGCAACAACAAATTCGGTATTGTATAAAACATCATATTTTAAAGGTTGTAAGTGAAAAAAACACCAAAAAAAAAAAATCTTGAAAAATCTTTGACAATTTGTAAGTTTGCTCTTTGATGACATGTATATTATCACACGTAAATCGGTGTTGATTAAAATTCATCTGAAACATGGCAAAAAAATCAGTACGTCATAACGACATATTTAGAATTCTATAAAACGTTAAACTTATAAGAGGAAGAAAAAGAAGACATTATGAGTAGATCACTCATAATCAAAATATGATTGGAAAAAGAATGAAAAAGTATAAAGTTAAAATGGTAAATCAACGAGTCAAGTGTATAATATTGTTAGTTCATGAAAATTTATATCCAACTTTAAAAACCGAATCACTTGTACATTTTAAATTTAAAAAAAATAAACATACTTGTATATTATTACCATTCAATGAATAATAATTTTATGTGTCGCACTAACATTCCAGATCGTAGTTTATATACCTAGTGGTATTTCTCGTAAATGCGTTGCGACTTTGTTCGTGTTAAGGCTCAACGCAGGTAATCCGTTATGGCTGCACAACAAAGATGGTTGGAGCGCAAAAGCAACGAAGATACACCTTTACGACCACCATCAAAGTAATGTGCAAGCTTATCCCGCATCATTGTATAAGTTACCAAAACCACACTTGTTTAGGCTCAGTCAAAACAACCAGCAACACGACAAATTTGTTTTACCATCACAACCTTAATATTATAGATAAATAATTTTCTAATGATCAGGCACGTTAAATGACCGCTTACACCAGAAGAGTACGAGTCTTAGATGAATCAAAGGTCATCATCATCAACCTAAAGCAGATTCATGGTGAAAGAACCAACGTACCCATCAACCCGAACCAAAGCATATCTAAATGCTGTTGGGTTTTGAACAAGTTTATCAGAGTCATTTTATCCAAATAAAATAAAAAACGCAGCGGAATAAGGATTTAAAACTTGTTACAATTAATATATATAAACCATTTATATATCTGTTAAAACCGTTATGGATCGATATATGAAAAACATGCTTACAAAATAACCATAGGGTGTTTAGCAAACTACCTCTCGTAAGGAATTCAAGGAAGATGATAGTTGAATGGCAGCTTCCAAAGAAGGACGTCTCAAGCTAGTCTACCCTCAAACCTCCAACAGACACCAGGTTGTTAGGATTTACACTTGAACGAACCTCTGTTCTTCGTTTTGTTCTTCGATTGATCGAGATAAAACCGGAAGATCGAAGATCGAGAGGTGCACTTTGAGTGTTATTTTGTATATATCATAGAGAGTGGTTGATTGCAATCATATATTGCATGTCCAAGGAAACTGAAATTTCAGACGAGAAGAGAGAAAAGTGGGCGGGGCCCAGCCCCTTGTCCCATCCGCATTTCTCAAACATTCACCCGCATTAGTAAATACGGATGAATGGTTTCCTTCCGCATTTGTAAATGCGGATGAAGAAATTCCATCCGCATTTCACAAATGTACATCCGCATTAGTAAATGCGGATGAGTAGTTTCATCAGCATTTCCTCAGATGCTCATCCGCATTAGTAAATACGGATGAACAGTTTCCATAAGCATTTCCACAAATGCACATTCGCATTTCCTCATTAGTAAATACGGTTGAGTAATCTTCATCCGTATTTCCTCAAAAGCACATCCGCATTAGTAAATACGGATGAGTAATAAAAAATGCAGACAAAAGACTATATTGTTCAACCATTTGAATAACATATAGAATACTCTCTCTAAAATAAATTATCCATATAATTTAAAAAACCCAATTTTTAAATACTCTAAGTGTTAATATCTATTTATATGGTCATATCATAAAATAAATATTGTAGGTGTTTGTCAAGCTTGTTATTGGGTATAACCCGACTTGAATCATAATGTACTAGCCACATCAATTCAATATGTATCTTGGGCAGATCATGTCCAACAAATGCTTCATAATCAAGGCATTCACATATCTCAAGTGAATAAACCATTAATAAACCCAAATATAAAAACGACCACAGGGGTAGAAGTCATCACCTTCATCGACTCAGCAATATGAAACTTCCCAACATGAACTAAATAATCTACCAAACAACAGATTCGAAATAAAATAATTGAATAGAATAAGCATAACTTTCAATCAGATCTCAAGCGAATCCAAAGTCACCTGTTAAGGTGTGAAGGTTTTTGGGTTTTTGGTTGGAGTTAAGATCCTGATCCATTGAAGCTTTTTGAAACCCTAATTATTTTTATATATAGATCATGTCATTGTATTGTAATCTTGTCTCTTGAGCTTAATAAAAATACCTAGTTGCAGAGAATAGACGTAGGTCATCTTGACCGAACCACTATAAATTCTCGTGTTTTTATTGCTTTCGTGTGCGTGCGTGTAATTGTGTTTGTTTCCACTGTGTAAAGATACCTAACAAAGTCACCATCATCAACCCGAATCAACAGGTGCGACCATAAAAATTTCGACCAAGCACGCCATCGGCGGATGCCGTTGCAAACCAACCACCGCCTCCCAGTCTCCACCTCCTTCTCAAACCCTTTCCCTCTCTAAACGCATAATGCCTCAAACAATCACATTGACAATTAAAGCAAGTAAAGGCGTTGGATGACAGGTTGTACATCATGCATTGCCTACTTGCACATTACTGTTCCTTTCATTTTTAAACATATAATGTAATACGTGTATACTTTCAATACATATTGAAATCCATACCAATTTATTAAATCTAAGATTAAACTTTTAAAAGAAATTTACATTTTTTAACAATAATATCACCCTAACAAATGATCACGCTAACAAAATGGATCACCTTTCTACCCGAAGAACAACACGTGATGATCCGACCCACCTGTCTAAAAGAAAACTTACAACTGAAAAAACCTTAAGGTTCAATTAAGAACAAATTGTCTCAACTTAGTGATACTTCAATCCATAACCTTCAATAAAAAAATTACAAGACTATAATTCATCCAGAAGGTTTAATAGCTAGAAGAAATCCACATGGTTTTGACTAAAAATATTATTAGTACATTGAATAAATTGTTAGGTATCTTACGCAGCGGAAATAAACAACAATTGCACGAATGCACACGAACGCACACGAAAGCAATAAGAACACGGGAATTTATAGTGGTTCGGTCAAGATGATCTACGTCTACTCTCTGCAACTAGATATTTTTATTAAGCTCAAGTGAAAAAATTACAATACAATGACATGCACCTTTTATAATAATGGTTCGTGCAAGTTCTTGCACACATTCAATGACCTGAAAACCAACAATGTTGTAGTCCTTTTTTTTCCACCTCAGGCTCCTCTTGTATATGTCTCACCATACAAAACATTGACAAAATCCATTATAGATGCTTTAACGAACAATACAATTTAAATTAATAAAACAAGTTGGCATCCTCTATGTCTACCTATATGGATCACACCCTAGTGTCATGATCTCAAATCCCGTAGTGTTTGTAGAACCAAACTGGCCGGTCAGACAGTTCGAACTGGTAACCAGTCTTATGTATTTGAACCGCTTTTAGTTTAACCGGCCGGATACCAGTCGGCCCGATAAACCGTTTTTACTGTCTGATCTGTTTCTAAAAACATTACAAACTTTAATTCAAATCTTTTTCAAGTAAACATTTTAGATTATCACCGTTCATCTCATAATCCATCTGGATCCCCTCACCAATCACCAAACAAAACAAAGTGCCCCCACCAAATTGATTCTCTTATCCCACCACACTTCCGACCATCATCATGGCAGAAAACTCACCGGAGCAACCGCCGGAGCAACCGTCTCCGCCGCCGGCCGGAGACAACAATCCAGATCCCTCCGGTTACTGGTGCTACCAGTGCGTCAAACGAGTGCCTGTAGAAACCCTACCAGATCACCCTGACATCATCTGCTTCGAGTGTAAGAACGGATTCGTTGAATCGATCTCAGTTCACGTTAGCAATGAAGATGCTCCGGCTTTTGGCAACGAGTTTGTTCAAGTTCTGAGGTTGATAGCTCAGGCGGCGCGTGAAGACGACGAGCCGCCTCCGCCACCGTCCGATCACCCCGCCGGTGATAACGATTATCTCCGTATTGAGCTTGACGGATGGGACAACGGTAACTATGTTTTTACAGATGAAGAAGATCAGGAGTATAGAGATGAAGTTAGGGCTCGGTGGCACTACGATGATGATACTAATAATAATAGTAATGATGATAATGATGATGATGATGATGATGATGAGCAAGAAGAACAGATCGAGAATCGAATTGAAGAACAGATCGAGATTCGAAACGACGAACAGATCGAGAATCGAATTGGAGAAGAAGATGAACACGACGGTGAGATCGTTAGACGAGATCGGCGTGACGTACTTCGGCTCCGGCTCCGGGAGGTTGCCGGTGCAGGCGCCGTCGGAGCTGCCGGACGGCGGAATCGGATATTGGATTGGGCGGAGATGCTAATGGGACTCGAAGATCAATCGATCGAGTTTAGGTTACAAGTCACCGGAGATGACGATGATGATGATGATGATGAGGAGGATGATGATGCATACATCGGAAACCCTGGAGATTACGTCGATGCAGCTGGATACGAATCACTACTGCAAACCCTAGCGGAGGGTGACGTCAGCGGTCGGAGAGGTGCACCACCGGCGGCGAAATCGACGGTTGAAAATCTACAAACAGTTGAGATTAAATCAACTGATGTCGAAATCTGTGCTGTGTGTAAAGATAAACTGTTGAATGATGAGGGTAAAGTCGCTAAGCGATTGGAGTGTGGGCATATGTATCATGGAGAGTGTATAATCCCATGGTTGGGGTCAAGAAACACTTGCCCTGTGTGCAGGTTTGAATTGCCTACAGATGATCCTGAGTATGAAGAAGATCGAAAGAGGAGATCGTTAACAATTGCTGCTGCGAGGATTGATCGTGGGTGTTCTTCGAGTTCTGGTGGTGGTGGTGGTGATTAAGAACTGGTATGTATTCATTTGCCATTGATGAACTGTTGAACAATTGTTGCTGTAAAATAAGTATGTTAATTTATTGTGTTTGTTATGCTGTAAATACATATTTACTCAATGTGAAACCTGATTTGTGTAATTTTGTTTTTTGGGTAGTACTGATTGACGTTATAATAAAACTGGAATGAATTGATCTTCATTGTTATGGGTACTAGCACTAAAACTAGATCAGAGCTAAACAAGTTGGTGTTGGTAGCATGCTGTTTGCTGTATTTAATGGTGTCAATGTTGGTGTTGATGCTAAACAAGACACAAAGCTAGCATGAAAATAATTAGGTTTTGGGTTCGTGTTGATAACAAAGTCATGTTCCGTTGTGCTAAGATTAGATAATTAGGCTACACATTCTTTCTTTCAAATGGCGTTCTCATGTTTGAATCCTGCTTTTACCTGTTCGTGCCATAACTTTTAAAGGCCATCCGCTTTTACCTGTTCGTGTCATAGCTTATCAGGATTGGGTTCTCATGAACACACACACAAAAAGAAAATAAAATAAAATAAAAAATAAAAAACAGTGCAAAGTGTCAGCCCGTTTAAAACTAAAATATAAAGTATATAATTTATAAGTTGCACGCTCAACATGTCACTACTTGTTTCAACATGTTTATAATTTCATTACAAACTTTACCTTCTTACAAGTGATTACAACATGTTAGCTTATTTACAGCCGGGCAACTTGTTTGGACCGGTCAGTCTGCTGTTTTAGTAAACAGGGTGCACTGATTGTGATCTGGTTATGTGTTACAAGTGCGTGCAGGTAATATATGGCTTATGTTTGGGTTCATCGGGGTTTTAACCCGCTAACCCAAACCCATCAACCCGATATCGTTACTTAAAAATACTTTAATGGATGGGGTTCCATTGGTTCACCTAGAGGTGTGTAAAAGCCGGTTCACTGGTGGGCCGGCTTTTGAATCAAGTGGCATGGGCAGGGCCTTTTGGGACTGAACCACAAGTCCACAAGGATCACCTAATCCATTCAGCGTCTAATCAAGGTTTACCGGCTTGTTAAGTCATGGGGTACTGAGAAGTCGATTGTGATTTTAGACAACCACATTATGCTCTCTTGTGAGGATGAAGACCAGTGGTGACTGGTAAACAATACCAAGTGATGAGAATAACTGAGTTATGTTACCAGACCATTGTAATTAGATTAGCCTCGTCATTCTACTCCTCCGTAGCGCCACCATGCAACGCTACTTTGCCTGCAATTATAGTTGTTGTCATATTGAGTAAGACACATCTGTTTTATTATCACTTTGCTCGTCTTTATGATTCAGGCACCCATTTTTCTTTTGGGTTTTAGATGCAACACATATGGCCTGCGAGTTTCTGATTTGGCTGAACATGGTATTAAAGTCTAAGACTAAGAATCATAGTGGTGTATATGATCAAATGATGAAAATACGAATCATAGTAGTGTATTTGAGCACAATAATATATAACAATCTCATTGATGTTTTGTGATAAAATGGTGAAAATGAGAATCATAATGGTGTATGTGATCACAATAACTAGTAATAATCCATAGTGGTGTTTATGTGATCAAAGAAAATGTAATTTATGTATGTGATTGCATATGAATCAGTGGTACTTATGTGAGAAATACAAGGGTAGTTATGCGATCTACGACGATTGTGTTTCATGATTCAAAACCTAATGATAGTCTTGCATAGTATGTTTGAATTGAACTGATTAATAGCCTAGAAAAGGTGTTTTGTTGGATGTCATTGCATTGCTTTAGTGATGAAATGTTGAAATGGTTTACAAAAGTGGAAGACACCTAATTTTAACTTGTAAGTGGCGTTCGGTAAACTCACCAGCATTCCATATGCTGGTCTCCAAATCTATATGCTCATGTTTACTGTCGTACTCGAGCCATGGGTTGATTTGGTTCTAGGAGTGGCGTATCGAATGTTAGAATGATGTACAATATGTCAGTGTGCTTTTTGGTGAAATTGTTGTTTGGACTTGGGGGTAATCTACCTATGTTTGATGCATGTAAATCACATAGGTTTGCTGTTACATAACCTTTCAGTCAAGACGCTTCAGATTGGTGGTTAAATTGGACCAAGTATCGAGATGGATCGTCGTATACATCCGAAGTTTGAACTAAGAGATGAATCCACATGTATTGATGAGAATGATCGACAAACAACACAAAGTACGGATGAAATTCAAAAGATAAAGCAAGCTTGTGACTTCAAACATCATAATAAACGAAGTCTAATATATTACTTCTTTAGAAAGTAGAAACATACAATGAAAGCTTTCTTGATTTTCTTATTTAACTTGAAGCACATAATGAAGACTTGTAAAAGACTGACAATCTTGTGCTGAGCCATTAAAATATATGACTGAATAAGAGAGAGTGTTTGCATCATTCGGCATGTTTTTGAAACTTAACCTTTAAGAGGCTTCATGAAACATTAAGTGATGACTTTTTAAGTAAACCAAACTTTACATCTGACCAATTTAAAAATAACGTTTTAATGGAATCATTAAAAAGATACAAAGCAACTCCTATGATGATCTGTTACGTCAAATTATAGAGGTATAAAAACTCAATTGTAGATACAGTAAGCATCTTATGCAACTACGCCATACCAAGAAAAATATAGAGAGATGTGGATTGTAAACTGTTAAAAAGCATTACCAAAGGGCCTTTGACGTAATAGTATCCAAGTGTTTAACATAATGTCCCTCCCCCAAAGGTTCAGAGTTCGACTCCCATGGTGGACAATTACTTAAAATTAGTGGTAGATTAAACTTGTTAGTTGAAAAAGTAGCCAAAAATCACTCGTTATTATTCCATTCAATGCTTGCCACTAGACAGAAAGTTTAAAACCCCCTTATTGTTAATTCCTTTTATTTAATTCTGTTTTCCATCAATCAATATCATATGATCATTTAATCAATAGAATCAACTCTAAGCTGCATTATTTCTTTTCTGGTAATCAAAATATACGAGGGATCATTTCATAATCACGCAATATATGTTATAATTGTTAAAAATCACACACTGAAAAAACATCTCGGTTATCACGTAACATTTTTCTTAGAGTTTATTTGGTTCCTATGGTTTGCCCGTATTGCAATATTGGTCATAACTTTTGAGAAATTACAGGTTTGGTCCCAACTGTTTACCAAATCGTAACACGATTGGTCCCTGACACTAACTTATGTTAGGTTTCTCAGTTAAGTGAATGTGAAAAGACAAATATACCCTTTAATATAATAATAATATAATATACTTAAAAACCCAACCCACCCCCATCCCTTCAATTAGACCAGGCACACCACCGGCGTCCCACCACCGCCGGCGCACCACCACGCTTGTCTCCGGCAGAGGAAGAGGGTGGTCGCCCTCAGTGGTGGTGCGCTAGCGGTGGTGGTGCGCCGGCGGTGATGGGGCGTCGGCGGTGTGCCTGGTCTAATTGAAGGGGAAAGGATGGGGTGGGTTGTGTTTTTAAATATATTATATTATTCTTATTATACTAAAGGATATATTTGTCTTTTCACATTCATTTAACTGAGAAAATTAACAGAAGTTAATATCAGGGACCAATCGTGTTACGATTTGGTAAACATTTGGGACCAAACCTGTAATTTTTCTTAAAAGTTGGGACCAATATTGTAATATGAGCAAACCACATGAACCAATCGTGTAATTAACTCTTTTTTTAATATAACAATACGATACTTAATTAAAGATAATAAAATTCTCCATTTAATAGTATTAGTATAGCTTCTTTTAAAAATTATAAAGTTTTTATATAAAGTTTTTATAAGTTATGCAATTAAAAAAAATTGATGGAGCTACGTCTAACAAAAAATCATCAATGATAGGCTATTTCTCTTTTCGTTCTTCCATCCTTATTTTATATATTTTCAATTAAGATTTTAAGACCATTTAATCTTAACCATTGATCGATCAACGTTCCAAAAGTAATTCCTACACTTTGCACCAACAAATAACTTCAACATATGAACCTCTTAGCCATTGATCGATCAACGTTCCAAAAGTAATTCCTACACTTGCACCAACAAATAACTTCCACATATGAACCGCTGGCATATATCTATTTATGTGTGTGTGGGTGTGTGTATCAAGTTTGATCCTGTCAAAAGAAATCTCTTTTAGAATAGTCAGTATTGAAGTACTTGGCACGTAGAGACTTCAAAAGTCAGGACTAGGGGTTGCATGTCGTCATCATCTCTAACTTTCTAACCCTATTTTTCTTTAGTGTGTGTCCCACAGGAGACTTTGACTTTGGGTCAACATCATATGTTTCTTTTACGTTAATGTACACATACATACTCTTAGTCCCTTATATATAATTGTATTTCACAAAGTCATCTTGCAATTAACACTAGATTCACAATGGAAAGAAACAGTATTCCTTGTTTGCACCTGCAAATATTGCTAGGCATGCTAGCTTGGTTTGCTATAAGCAATGCCCTTCAGTCGGACATCGATTGCCTAATATCCATCAAGGACTCATTGGAGGACCCTGAGACGGTGTTATCTACATGGAATTTTAACAATATTACCGAAGGTTTCGTATGTCACTTTATTGGCGTCCGATGCTGGCACTACAGCAAGGTTCTAGAGGTTTCTCTACGGGACGCGGGACTCAAAGGATCATTTCCAATGGGTATAAGATATTGCACCTCTATTCAAAACTTAGATCTTTCAGGAAACAACCTCTCGGGACCCATTCCTTCTAATCTAGCAAATGATTTACCTTTCATAGTGTCTCTTAATCTCTCAAACAACAATCTAACAGGTCCAATTCCACCTAGCATTGCCAACTTTAGCTTCCTTAATGTTTTGAACCTTGATCACAACCACCTAACCGGTGAAATCCCTCAAGAATTGTCTCAGCTTGATCGCATCAAGACACTTAGTGTTGCTAACAATAATTTGTCGGGTCGAGTTCCACCTAGCATTGCCAATTGCAGATTCTTAAAGGTTTTGAGGCTTAATAACAACCAGCTAACAGGACAAATCCCTTCAGAATTATCTAAACTTGATCACATCACAGAATTTAGTGTTGCAAACAATAGATTGTCAGGATCTGTACCCATATTTCCCTTTAGAAATTTCACTGCAAAAAGCTATGCAAACAACCTAAGGCTTTGTGGAGATCCGTTGAGTCGTTGCAAGAACGAAGGCCATGAAGATCTATTTGTCTCCGGATTTGTTGTTGGATTATCGGTTTGTACCACCTTAAGTATGATGATTATGTTGTTTTGTTTGCCTACTCTGTCTATGAGCAACATTAGGCCTTATCTTATTATAATCAAGAAAATGAAGGGAGTGAAGTATCACTTGATTTCAAGCAAGATCCCAAATCAGCAAATCATGTTTATAGAGGAAGACATCACAGAAGAAAGCAAGGTAATATCCCTCTAAAAAACTCTCTTTACATGAATGTATGTACATATATATGTGCGTGTATAGGCCATGGTGGTGTAAATTTCTGACACTACAGAAAAACATTACACAAACCTAACATGAAACTTGTGGGTTATGTTTAGTCTAAACAGGTTTGGGTCTGATTTGGGTCGAACACACAGACACATTTAGCTAAACGGGTCGCACAGCTTCACAGGTTGGCCCATTTAACCTGTTAATTTTCTGTTTATTTTTTAAAATGTGTTTTATATCATTGTATCAGGTAAAATTTACATATAAAGAGAAACGAGAATCATTTTATAATTTAACTGTATATATTTTTATGTATAGATTTATAACTTATGAAATTTATGAGTTTAGAGCATTTGTACGTAAGAAACAAAAAACTAAATTTCAGGTCGTGTTTGTGTTAATCTTTGAAAACTCATTTCGTATTCAGATTCATGTGGCGGACATAATTTCTAGATTTGTGTCGGGTCAAACCTGATAACATGACTCATTTAACAACTTTTTGTACCCACACACATGACACACACTACGTATAGAGGTCAATACTCATGTAGCTACGTATTTAAACAGATAGCTGCAATGGAAAAGTATGTCTGCAGAATGAGTTTGGTTGAACTTGAGATGGCAACCAATGGTTTTGACTATAAGAAGGTAATTGGCTATGGAAACATGGGACTCATGTACAAGGCTATGTTTCTAAACGGTCTAACACTAGCAGTCAAGAGACTCCATAAGTTTGAGAGCTTTGAGAAAGAGTTCTTACTAGAAATAGAAATTTTAGGTAGATTGCGACACACCAATTTAGTACCACTCCTAGGTTTTTGCTTCGAAATGGAGAAAAAATTTCTAGTATACAAATACATGTCTAATGGAACCCTCCATCAATGGCTACACTCTAGGCCAAAAGTGGAAGGTAGGAAGATGGGTTGGACTCTAAGGTTGAGGATCGCGATAGGGATAGCGCGAGGACTTGCATGGCTGCATCTTAACAACGTCCTACGGGTAGCCCATCTCAGAATTAGCTCAAATTGTATCTTACTAGATGATAAGTTTGAGCCCAAGATATCAAATTTTGGCGATTCAAATATACTAATGAATACAAGCGGCACACCTTCAAGTGCTTCCAATTTTGTGGTACCACATTCTAGTCCGGATCCTTACAAAGAGGATGTTTATAAGTTTGGGATATTGTTGTTGGAGTTGGTTTCAGGAAGAGAGAGGCCAAATGAAGGTATCAACTCCCCGAGGGATGATGTATGCGGTTGGGATTTCAATACTATTGATGAGTGCTTAATGGGACACGGATTCAATGAGGAAATATATAAAACACTTATGATAGCAGAAAACTGCATTCAGACACACACAGATAGGGCAACAAGCATGCTTCAAGTGTATCAAGCAATTCGTGACATTGGAAAATCACAAAATGATGATTTTGTTAGTTCATTTTTGGATACCATAGATAACGAGGGAAGTGTATAGCATCACTCTTACGAGTGTTGGGGATTGCTTATTATTAAAAGTGATTATATGCTTATTTATTTATATGTAACTTCAAATAATTTGTTAATCATCTGCCATATACATAAGAGTCAGCTCAATGTGACTTGCAAATTGTCATTCCCAAGTGTTGAAAATCATATTTCTACAAGTTCTTTCAATGTGTCCTTAAAGCCATTTCACTCCCTCGGTCTTTCTGACTTGTGTGCTTTGGGTGGTTATTGAGTTGCCTCCCAATCAATACCGGAAACTCTTACACTTGTACGTCAATCAAACCGTTTATGAGCCTATTTTGTGTTTTGAGGTAACCTTCCATCCAAATTAAGGCACCCAAATCATAATCCATAAGTTATTGATCACTAATCAACCCACAATCCCTAATCAAACTATTGAATACCCATCTCCTATTTGAATATGAATTTGAATAACATCAAGCTTTTGTACATTGGAGTCGACCGTCTTGCTAGAAGCAACCTCTTTTATCTCCTAGAATAGGGGTAAGGTTTTGCCTAAATCTCACCCTCTCCTGACCTCTAAGTAGCTTTGCTATGGATGAGACGTACCGAGAATGATTATGGTTATAGTTATGGTTTTGTATAGGTAATTTTACTTTTCTCACCATTCATTCCACAACTCAATGTCCCCAACAACTACCATTTTGCCCTAACTTTGAACCCTAATCCTCAAAACAACAACACACTATTCGATTTCAATAGATACCTACTGTTTGTATCCTTGTGAACAATTTCAAATCAATAATTAACAACAACCTATAAAGTCTATATACGAATCAATTCATACGTTAATTCATACCTGTTAACTGGCCGTCAGATAGCAATAGTGTCGTGAATTGTGAACGATTTGTCAATTTCAAATCAATAATCAATAAAGGCATATGGAATCTATATACGAATCAATTCCATGCATATGAATTGAACATTTGAAAGCCACCGTGTTGTGAATTGTGAACGATTTGTCGATTTCGAATCAATAAAGAAGTAGAATCAATAATCAATACCTGTTGTCAATTTCAATTTCAGATTTCAATCATGAAGGGAACAACCTCACAAGTGTGTAAACTTGTTGTGATTTCAAATGGCTTGAGGCTTTGGAATTGCGATTAGGGCCTCTTGAAGTGCTTTAGATCTCAATAGTGAAGTGTTTTTCTGAAAATTGTTGATTCAGAGTACGAGTGTGTAGTTAAGGCGGTGCTCTTGATTTGGTTTTGAAGAATCGGAAAACGGTATATTCAAAATTTCATAAAATATTAAGAAAAGGTTACTATAAAGTTTTAAAAACCCAGAAAATACAAGAAAGATTAAAAAGTTAACACGTGTTTTTTTTATTATTAAAATTAGGTTGAGAGCAAAATTGGTAGTGTTTTACTTTCTCAAGTTTTATTTTAATAAATGATCGTAACTTTAAGTATAACATTATTTTCTAAAAAGAATTACATCAAAAAAACGAATATTTTTTATCTTTAATATATATATAAAAGTGTTTATATATCAAACAAAGTTTTTTTACATTTCTTAACTCATTTTATAATTTAATCAGGTTATTGCATAATCTTTTGAATTAACGAGAATTATATGATTATCTTATTAGTATCACACAATGAACTAGAACATAAAAAGTTTCTATTTTTCAGTATTGTAATATTCAAGAATTACGCAGTTATCTTATGAGTATTACACGATAATTTCAGAACAAATAATATGTTTAGTTTTATCTATCAACATTTATCTTTGGTAATATAACAACATACTCTGATAATACTCCAATTTTCATTGAAGACAAAGATTTTCTAAAAAAATCCCTCAAACAACCATCTCCAACAAACAACGTTAAAAGCACATTAAGTTTCTTCGATTGAAGCAGCTGGAAAGGGAACATTAACTAACTACCTACACTATAAAAAATAATGCATTTCAGACCACATACGACTTATAGTAAAAATTGAACATGCCAAACTTTTATTAGTTAGTTGGAAAGTTAGATTTATTGTTAATAATATAGTATATGTGATTGTAATAAATTAAATAGCAAACTTTATTTACTTCCTATAATTGAATCAAATAAGGTTTTGCATTCATTTTCAAAATCTTGATTTTCTTATGGTTTTTGAATTGTCTGCAACCCACTAATCTTGTTAAATAATTATGTTAAAAACAAGACATTTAAGTCTTTTTTATGTAAGGACTAATTTACCTATATATGAAAAAACCAATGTGATAAACAGTAAACTATTGTATGAAGGAAAGGTGTTCAATGCCGTCGATTGAACCAATCGGCAACAACAAGCTAAGGGATCTGCTGTTTAAATTATGATCGGGACTTGCATGATTGTGATTCTACCAAATCTGGCCGAATAAGTAGAGATCCCATGAATTAAATTTATTCGACCATGTCAAAGCCAAAACAAAAAGATATTGTAATCGGTAGGTTATCAAACTACAATGAAGGTTTTCTCTTCTTCCGGCGTCTTCTTTTCTTCACCGATAAGCAGGTATGCAGGTTTGCTACCAAAATAAATTAGAACTGTTATGTTATATATAAAAATGTTGTAGCTAATTACATTCATGTTCAGTTTGAAAAGAAAATGGTGTCGTTTTCAGTTTTGTGTTTGTTTAATTTTTTGTTATATGGTTATGTACCTAAATGCATGTATATTTGTAACTTATTTATAGGGGAGTAATATTAAAACTGATAACAAGATTAAAACGCTTAAACAAGTGTATATTGTAACTTTATCTAAATACAACAATCCATGTGTCTTGCTTCATGTTTTGGAAATGTAAATCTATGTGTATAGTGGGCACAAAATAGGAATTGGTATGCCTAATCTTTTGGTTAATGTTTTGCTAAATGTTCTGTTGTTTTATGTTTTGGTAGTATGAATTTAAATTTTTAGTTGTACTATCGATGTAAAGCAGATTATAACTTGAATTTTGGGAGTGTAAATTTAATTTAGTTCCGCTGTCAATGTTTCTCATGTATTTGAATTATTGATGATATTTGTTTTATTTTATTAAAAAATGTTGAGGCATGTACTACAAAGAAACTAATGGCTTATATGGTAAAGTTGCGATCTTTTGATGAATTTAGCAGGTGAGTTCCATTTATACATAACATGTGTGCTCCACCATACCTTCTTCATGCATAAATTTTCCATTTGGGTTCATTTCTTTGTTAGTTATCGTTTCATGATCCTAAATGTAAGTCGTGTTTTCAATTTGTTTATAAATCATGGGGATCCTAGGTTGTTTGCTTTTAAGGTAATTTTATGTTTCTCTTTAAGTTGTTCAAGTTCTCACCGATCTCGACTATTCGATAAAAAAAAGATTATGATACCTCATGTGGAAGATGTAATTTGGATATATGGTAAGCTTACTTTAATTTTATAGTCAATATAATCATGTTGTTACGTTTATCCGTTTGTAGCTTTTTTCATGATCTCCACTCTTCCATGTTAGTTGATAATTTATGTAATTAATCAGGTCATTTACAGTTAGGGGTTTTAAATGCTATGCTTGCACTCTTATTATTATGGTATAAAGGTTTCCAAAAAATAGTTTAGTGTGATCCATGTACTTACCTGGATGGTTTGATGAACATACTACTTGATTTGTCACACTAAAAATGGGTATGATGATAAGCACACGATGATAGATAATGTGTGTTTATCTGAGGCTCGACTTAACCCATTTGTCATGCGCGCAACACGCGCCCTGGAGACAACGCTAGTTCCTATAATTTATCTATCAGGAGGACTTAAAACAAAGTTAATAAAGTTATCATCATCATCATCTACCAATCGGCCATCACCCACATCATCTTCATCCATTATCATCGCACAACCATCAACTTCACCATCCACCACATGTGGTATCAAAGAGGAAGAATCGGCCACCACAACCCCACCCACAATCACCATCAATCACCACAATTGAGGTCATCAAACAGATCAATGATTTTGGGGTTTCGGAATTGATTTTGTGGAAACAAATCGATCCCATCAAAACATTCTTGTTACTCCATTGTAGGTGGCAATGGCGGGGTCAGAGATGTGGTATGATGATGCTAGTGTCAGAGATGTTGTGGGGTGGCAATGGTGGTGGATGTTGGTGGTGTTCAAGGGTGTGAATAGGTGATGGCCGAGGAGGGACAAAAATGGACGTTAGGGTTTTTAATTATATATTTTAACCAAATTACATAATTGGTCCTTCAAAGTAATACACAAATATAGATAATATGCATAATTAGTATCATTGGTAAATTGATTAGAATGTAACTGTAATTTAAACAAAAAAACTAACGGTATTAATAAGTTGGAGTTAAATAAAATATTTTTATACCTTAAGGAGTAAAATCAAAAATTTAAAATATTTGAATGCAAAGCATAATTTGAAACATGGAGAATAAAAATAAAGTTTACTCCAAATCTATACTTATTAATAAAACAATAACTTTAGTGTCACGTGGCATTCTCTTAA
The DNA here is from genome assembly GCA_025506505.1 of Flaveria sonorensis. Lineage (NCBI taxonomy): Eukaryota > Viridiplantae > Streptophyta > Magnoliopsida > Asterales > Asteraceae > Flaveria > Flaveria sonorensis. Next base: position 1,589,402 of record CM046432.1, on the reverse strand, counting down.
GCCTCTATTTTTTTCATTTCCCTCCTAAATATGTATCTGTTCTTAGTGTTAGTCTAGGTTCATTTGACTAAAAGTCAACTTCTGATACAAGAGATATTTAGGGAAAATCTGGAAATTTAACCCTAAATTAGAGCACATTTTTTTTGGAGTTAAATCATACCCGATATTTCTTCTTTTTTCAAATAATCCATCAACAAAAACTGTAGAAATTATTTATAATTTTCTTCATCTCTAAAATCGATTCCTTGATTGTGTGTTTTCATTAAATACTCAGTTTATTCGAATCTTGACAAAACTTACGAGATTTTTTCATCGACTCCTCTTCAATTTGAAGGAATTCATGGGTATCTTTTTTGGGAATGAAATCAAACCCGATTTTAAAATATTTCTCAACCATCCCAGCTTTACGACCTCGCGATTTGTATTTATAAAGTCTGATGATATCGCCTTCGTTTCATCAAGTTTTCATTTTGGCTTCGGTTTCATCAAGTTTTCTTTAACAAAATGTATTTGTTTTTTGTTATATTTGAGCTTTTATCCTCTGCGATTATAATTTAACTTATCATTATCTACAATTGTGTTTTTAGATTAATATTATTTTACTTTCATTTTTTTGATTTGAAGGTGATCTACTTCAACAATTCATCCGTAAAGAGGTATTACATTCTTCTACTTTTTAAACTTCTTTATTTTTTTATGTGTACTGCCATATTATTATTATGTTTGATTGGAATTCGTTTGATATGTGTGCAAATTGTTTTGATGTATCTGAAAGTAATATTGAAAATTGCACTTTTATTCCACGGTTGATTTTAACACCTTCAGACAAAAGGATTTTTTTTAAATTTCAAAGAAGACATTTCCTGTTAGAAATGTGTTTTGCAATAACAATAAACAAGAGCTAAGGACAATCGCTATCTAAAGTTGGTTTGTTTTTAAACAAGGATCATGATCAGCTCTATGTTGTATTATCTTGAGTTAAAAGTAGATAGAGATTAAAACTATTAATATTAGATAATGATAAAAAATCACCAAAAAACATCAAATGTTGTATACAAATAAATTTTCGGATGTTTATGAATTTAAAATATTGTTTTTCATGTTCAATTTAATTTATTTATTACTTAAAGTTCTTATTTATAAATTTATTTCATTCCATATTATACACTATTTAAACGTATAAATATTAATAGAGAAAACCTACTAATATTATATGTAGCTAATATTAAAAATTATACATAAAAGTCAAAATACAAAGTATTATCAACAACATTATAACTTACGAACTTTTTTAAACAACAATAATATTTTTGAATTGAACTCGTGTGTTACACGGGTCTTTAGCCTAGTTTATTGTATATAAAAGTGAATTATCATACTCATTGTCGGCTAATCTGACCTTATCAATAAAACAAAGTAACTACAAAGATAGTTACAATCTCTTTCTTTTTTGGGACCATCTTAAATACGAGTTGCTCTAAATTGAATAAATTCAAATAAAAAGGCTACTAATGTAAAGAGTCATTTTCTTATGACCATGTTACAACTTCACACCAAGTTAGTCCCTTCATATAAGTGGAAAAATCATTCTAACACTATTCTATAACAAAATTATTGGGCGTATTTATCATATTTCGCTTATTGTTACCTCAACATTATATCAATCTCTGCTCTTAGATTACACCTCTAGTCCAAAATGTTATTCACTCCTCACCACTCTTCAATCCACCATTTATTATTATTTATTATTAATATTATTTAATGTTATGTATGAGTGTTTTGGAGTCTTTATTGTAGTGGCTCCCTTCACGTAGAGGTGTACAAACCGGTTTTTTACACAAACCGGTTCGGGTTTAAAACCGAACCGGTTTTTTTGTGAGGGGTCAAACCGGTTTTTTCCAAACCGGTTTGGGTTACAAACCGGTTTGGCTCACCGAAAACTCGAACCTGTCAAATCGATTCGGACCGGTTTGAAACCGGTTTTTTTTAACAAACCGATTTTAGGACCAGTTTAACCGGTTTTTAACTTTTTAAACCGGTTTATAAACCGGTTTTGAGGGTGGGGTCACCAAACCGGCTGTTCAGGTCGGTTCGGGACTAGTTTGGGCCAAACTGGTTTTTCTTTGAAACCGGTTCGGGACTAGTTTGGGCCAAACTGGTTTTTCTTTGAAACCGGTTCCCGAACCGGTTTTTTTGCCCATGTCTACCTTCACGTGAACCACAACCGAAAACCATCCCAAGGGGACGTGATGTTCGCATTGCGGGCATGTAGCCACATAATAACAAGTCGTAAGACGTGATTAGTACGTCACATTGTAATTTTTTTTCAAATGCTTACCATCTAGTGACATTTAACATCCAAAAAACTATCAAATAAATGGGTGCCAAATCAAAATATCACAAGTACCATTTAGGCGTCTTATAAGAGTTAGAATAGTGACATCAATTGTTATGTATATGTTGTGGATTATAAGAATTAAGATTGGTAAATTTAGAAATAAAACTATTGAGTTGCTTTTTAACCTCTATTTGAACGTCCATAGCCAATTTTCTATTTTTTAGCTTGGTTGGTATCATGGTTGTTTTCAGTGTTTCTTTTTAGATATTATTTGTTGCGAGTGTTTTTAGTGTATCGCTAGTTCCTTTTTAATAAAATGTTTGTCGTTCAAAATAAATTATATTAATATCACCGTTAAAAAGTTATTGAAAACTACTCAAATTCCTCTATAGTGCATACATCACTCTGATCTCTATATAGGTCGTATATATGGTGAAAAACTATGACCTATGTCAGTGACTCAATAGTGTGCGACACAAAATATCATACAACCCAATATGCAACTTGTGTGCGGTAATTATGTTGTCGATATGCCTACGTGTTTCCCATTTTGCATTCGCATTTTATCAACATTAATTTCCATTACCAGAAATTAATTTCTAAATCTACATACCACATAATTTAAACCCACAACAACTCGATCACATAACACAACATCCATCACCAAACTATCCACTTGAAAACATTTCGTATTGTATTCGTATTGATCAAGATCCAATATACACACATATGATATATACATATACAACATGTATACAAACACTCCATAATTACAATCATAAAAAAAAAACTCAAAAAAAATGACACCAAAATCATCTTCCTTTCTTACATTATCAAATCATACAACACACTCTTTTATCTTTTTCACATTATCTTCTTCCCCTCAACCATCATCACCGGTTCATCACCTGCCGCTGCGGCAGCCGGAACCGGACCTCCGACGCCGGCGACTTCACGGCGACGCCGTGCCAACAAATCCCCCCTCTACACATCTCATGTGCCACCGCATCGCCGCCGCGAGCCACCACCGCACACGTAACAACCTTACGCGACACATCCCACATCAACGCCACCACGACCACCGCCGCGACCACCGCCGTCGACAGCAGCAACACCGCCGCTCCGCCGTAGCACCGCCCGATGAGGTACCCGTAGCCCTTGATCGCGGCTATCACCGTCAGGTAGACGATCGTCAAATTGGCGACCACAATGTCTGAAATTGGCATCGGAAAACGTGAAATTGGATCGATTTTGGGGGTTTGATGATGATTGAAGGAGAATCGGGAGAATGTTTATGGGGAATTTAAGGGGAATGTTGGGTGGGGTTGGGGTTTTCGATGATGGTGAAGTGGTTTTTACGAAAAGAAGGGTTTGGTTCTTCGATCATCATTGTCTGGATATTGGGGTAGAACTTATCCGTTAATCTATTTCTGTATATTCAATAAAGCTAATTATACATATGGTCATTCGAGTTTTAAAAAAGTTAAAAGCATCAGTCGCCTTACTCTTGTAATAACATTAAAAATTATTTATAACTAAATAATATTTTTATATTTATCATTATCTTATCTGTCATTCACTCACAATCAATTTTAAAAAATACATATAAGTGAAAAATATCACTCATAATATACAGGTAAATGATAATTTTTTTTTCTCTTTTTCAATCACAAACATTACATATAATATGAGGAACACAATTACAATGACACGTTTGGTAATTAAGTTTAATAATAAAAAAATAATTGATTTGATTTTGTATAAAGTTCAAATATTAAAACAAATTTTAAATTTTAATTTAATAAAAAAGGTAAAATAAAAATAATATGTTAGGATATTAAACCATCACTTTAATTTAATTGAAAAGTTTACAAAATTTAGCTTTATATCTAGAGTTAATTACAATAAATGGTCCCTGTAGTTTATTGAAAATAATAGGTTTAGATGTTAAAGGCTTCTTGTAATAAATTTAGGTATTCTGTTTTTAATTTTATAACAAGAATAAGTATTAAGACTAATTTTCATTAATTTTTCTATTAATTTTAAACAAAATAACTAATATATCCTTTGATGGATTGCGTTTGTAATTTTATGTCTCCCTTATCATTTGTGTAGTTACATGCAACTTAAAAAAACCCAACCCCAAAAAACCCAACCCCATCCACTCCCATTTCTTTCAAAAATCAGCCACCACTAGGATTGAATCCAAAACTGCTCTTACCCACCATCGTTTCCGACCACCGCCACTAAATCCGCCCGCTGTCACCCACCATTTCAGCCCCTTGGGGAGTAATGTTGCCACCGCCACCACCATCGGACATCATCATAGACGAAGCAACCACCTCACAAAACCCAAAATTTGTCAAAAGGGTAAACCACCACCACCTAGCCACCACCGTCAGCCACCATCACCACCATTTTGTCCAATCACACCCATCCAACAACAACACCACAATCAATACCAAACACACAGCTAGTCCCCCCCCTTCACCTTTAGCTTTTTCTCAAAGCCTTAAAACCTAAATCAGGCATTACCAAGTTGGGAATTCTTGACTTTAAGGCTTGTAGGCAACAACCGATGATGATGGCGTTAATGGTCCTGATGTTTCAATGGAGATGAAATAGCAATTGATGGTGCAACGGTGGTGATAATGCGATGATGATGGTGAGACGGTAGTGGTGATGGTCGGATGATGATGGTGTTGTTTGTCCTGTTGTTTCATTTAAAAAGCTGAACAAGATAGTGGTGGTGAGGTGGTAGCCGGCGATAGGGGCTGGCGGGGATGGTAGGCGAAAGTGGGGGCTGGTGGGGTGGTAGGCGACGGTGGGGGTTGGCAGATGTGGTAGCCGGCGGTGGGGCGGTGGCGATGTGGTAGCTGGCGGCGGGGGCGGCGGGGATGTAGTAGCAGGCGGTGGGGCGGCGGTGATGTGGTAGCCGGCGGTGGGGGCGGCAGTGATGTGGTAACCACATCCGGCGATGGGGAAGTGACATTAGATCTGGAACATAAGGATTAAGGAGTGCGTGTCTATGCATTTATATATCTATATGTATATATATCTATATGTATATATAAAATTACACAAAATATCATTTTTATGTATTAAATGATATAAATAGTCTCTGTAAGGTGAAAAGACGGAAATACCATTAGATTTAACAGGATAGTTAACTTCTGTTAGTGTTAATACCTTAACTCGTTACAAATTAAAAATACAATACCCCTACCTGTTATAAAAAATCTTTAGTACCCAAACCTGTTATTTTCAAGAAATCACATGGACCATTTGCGTAATTAACTCTAAATTTGTTATGATTTTGAAAGTTAGTTATCAGACTTATTACTTCTTTGCGTAATATTTAAAGTGTTAATTTATTTAAATCACTGGTACTATCTTTGAAACTAATATTTTACCCGTCGAGCGTTACGGTGACGTCATACGTATCGTGATAAAGTATAGATTACAATCACCCTACTCATTTTCAAACTAAGTTTACGTCAAAAACGTAGAGTAAAAGAATTTATACCGCTGAGTGAAAACGTAATATATTTGACATGACTACATACAAAATTTGCATCGAAACGTAGACCCCTCAAAACGTATATTAAAATAAGCACGATAACGTTTTAAATTTGACTCGTCTCGTTTCTAAATAAAAATTATATTAAAACGTAGACGAACTCGAATTTTTACCGGTACGTACATAATAATAACAATGTAAGAAATTAGTTTTTTTTTAAATATATAGTAAAATTGTTTTTTAGATCAATACATATTTATTTTTTATTCTTTAGGGCCCACTAACAAATATAGTTTAATCTGATTATATTTTATTGGTAACTTAATATTGTGTAAGCGCAAAAAAATTACTTGGATTGAAACAAAACGTGACTCAATAAATCATTGCCACATGTATGACCAACCAATAGGTTGTGTTTACTGTTTATCTTGATGGGTTTTGTATAGTATATAATTAACAACCAATATTTTTATTATCGCTCCTTGTATTTTGGATTATTTTCTTTGTACTCCTTGGGTAAAAGTAAAATGCAAAAGTTATATTGAACCACAAAATTACATTGTGAAAGTTGAACAAAGTATTCAACTTTGTAAACCAAACTGAATTTAATTGATCGAAACTATGACAAGTTCACTGGTTTAGAATGATTTATACAAATAATTTGATCAATTTACAAATCTCAATCTAAACTTAAGAACATTGAGTTTGGTATGGATGAATTGCATCAATTTTGTTGAAAATCAAAAAGTTAAGAATAGTATTGACTAGATGTTGATAAGAATTTAAAAATGTTAAACAGAGTTGTTAGGATTGGTAGTTATCGATGTTTGGTAATAATTATGAGGATGAACACAAAATTATGGTTCTAATACTCATAAAATTAGATAAAGAGGTTGATAGAAGCACGAAACATGATAATGTTGGACACATCTTTGTCACAAGTCACAAGGGAAACTCTTTTATACCCTCACATATATACACAAAAGAATACATGATTTCATAATGTACAGAAGAACACTCCACACTACTTCATGTCACTTCTACAAATTTCATCCTCTGGGAGATACATGGGTGGTGAGGTGTTTGGTATTTGATTACAAACATCTCTCCTCTATGAGTTGTTTCGTCGACACTTACAACTTCTGCTATGGTTAAACCATGTTCCTCTCCCCATTTATGTTCTATTGTAGTTGCATTCGTCACATGGAATGGACTAGCGTCAATCAGTCATTTGTGGTTTTATATACACGCTTGTTATTTTTCTCCACGACAAGAAGACATGATATGACCTTTGAGTATACCATGAAAGCAAGTTCTTGGTAGTGCACGACAGGAGCAGGTTAGAAGTGTACAACATGAAGAACGTCTTTCTTGTATGTCAACATTGGTGGAATTCTCTCCGCATTGTTTCAATGTGTGTAATATCGAGATACTTGAGTTGTGCTTGCTAACAGTCCAAAAACTTTACAATCGCTAGTGGTGAAGTTCGTAACGAGCTTTTGGAAGGAAGATCACCCCTGAAGGTTAACCCTATTTTCAAAAATTCTTTATAACTCAAAAGCATACTCAATGGCAAGGTGTCCCCCTTTCACTTTTTCGTGAATGTGCACATCATGCAAGTCTCGTTCCCGTCATGGACATTGGCATCAAGTGTCAAGTGAAAGAGGTTGTGCTAAAAGATGTCAAGTGCGACGAATTGAGTATGAAAACATTTGATAGTTTTGTCAATCAAAAAAGACTCATTTATGGTTTAAAATGTGCTTTTGTGTATTTTATGAACTTCGGGTTTTCGATAAGCATTTTCAAAGTTTATATAACCCTTAGATTTTCTAAACTTTCAACGTGTTGAAACCAATGCCACATCGGTGAATTGGTTTTTTTTATCCGGTATTAAACTTTATAAATACCATCTATTATGATAGTTTTCATATCAAATTCTGACTAACACTATACGTAGTCGTATGGGTAATTTATTTTTGATGGTCATATAAGTGGTAAACAATAACGAGTCTAAACCAACATGTATATATAACAAATATATGGGTCTGATAAAGTTGCCTCAAAATCTGACAGGATCAATAAAAAGTGTTACAGGGTTGCAAGAAGTTCAACAGTGGCTCCGCGGTGATGGAGTCACGAAACGGAAGGTCCATGAAACAAATGTTGCTTTTCATTCTGCTGTTTGGGTTGCATTTTCTGTTCTTCTTGTTGCATTTGCTAGAGAAACTTTGAGATTGGTAATGCTTTTAGAGAATAGGGTTTTGGAGGGACTACGTGCGGATAACATGTTATATGATTCATTTCATTCAATAGGATGTGTTACATATATATGCGCTAAACAATCAGTCAAACACGAAGCAAAATGAGCTTGCAAGGGAGTAGATGATAGGAGTAAAATGAATGTTATGAAATGCTTTATAACAAACTACATAATGATCAAAATAGAAATTACAAGATTTTGTCAAACATTGGTTGGTGGATAGGGTAATTGAGGAATGTCAAACATTTAAATGAGTAATGTACCCATTAGAAGAAGCATTGATGGCTCTAGACCATAAAGACAAACAACTCGCAAGACATTTCATGTATTCTGAAGGCTGCAACGACCGTCAAGTTTACAAAGTTTATGGTTTTTTGAACAATTATACATAAGATCAAATAATATTATAAGCTGAAACAGAATTAGAACTCTCAAATGGGATTTAATGGAATTCATCAATCTCAAAGACTCGAGCAGTCCCATCAAGGGAGACGGACACTAGGTGAGCTCCGTCAGGTGACATGGCTAGAGACTGGATAGCATCAGTGTGTCCCCTCAAAGTCTTCACACACTCTCCAGAAAGACTATCCCATATCCTCACTCTACCATCCACACACCCTGTAGCCACATACCGAGTAGCACCTAGCCATGTCAAACATGTCACGCCATCCTACGACATAAACAAAATACACAACGTTAGCACGAAAAAGTTGACATATATCATGACAGAATAACGATGATGTTATTTGGTCAAATCGACACACGTCACTCAATTAGGCGTTTTCAAACTCTGTCCATTGGAGTTCAACGTAATGTGTTGGGTTATGCATATGTAAAGTGTAAGTGATTTAAGTCCTCAAACTTTGTTTGATTATAATTAAGTCATGAGAAAACGATCTCTTTTATATAAGATTAACCTAAAATACAAACTACAAAAACTTGGTCAGTAACCAAAAAAAAAGCCGAGGGACTTAACCACACTTTTGGTGAAATTTAATTATTTACTTCACAACGTAGTTTCAATACACATCTCATATGTTTGAAAAGAAAAGGTTGAATCAAACATCATGTCTAAAATGATGCCATAAACATGCAACTAAAATAGCAAAAAATAAAATATTTGTCTCCAAGCCTAACAAAGAACTTTTGATTCATATGATTAAAGTTAGCAAATGATGTACCTCGTGTTCACATGTGCAACGGGGCAATGAGTGTTGTAGATCCCAAATAATAAGTTTTTGATCCATGCTTCCTGTTGCCGCCCAAGGAGAACTACCGAAGAAATCAAAGTCAAAATTTAATCAGTTATTAGGTGCATTAATTGCTATAATTTTATTCATTCCTACAAGAACAATACCTAGCTGAGAGCGTGATACATTCAATTGAATCTGTATGTGAAGCTAGAGAAGTAACAACCTGTGACCGAACTAAAATGTGAAAATGCAAAAAAGGAAAAAGAAAAAAAAATCAAGGTGAGATTATTATTATTATTCGAACCTTCCCAGTTGCAATATTCACACAGTGTACAGAACCATCTTTTGAGCCGGTAAGAACAAGAGATGAGTCGGCGCTTATCGTCAAACATGTAAGACCGTCGGTGTGATAAAAATGACCTTAAAACAAGGATAAAGTGGTAAGTATGCAAGATAAAAACCTATAATGAAAACTATTTATGTTATCTATTCAAAGTTATGCACATGATTTATTCAATGATGCATACCTTTGACAACATGAATATTCTCCCCAGTTTTCGGGTTCCATACCCTCAAACTTGCATCATCAGAACCAGTACAAACTGTTTTACCTAAATAAATAAAAGAACACTTAGAATAACCAGATAAAACAAGAAAAACAAAAAAGTAGAGAAAACAAGGACATACCATCAGGAGTAAAATCACCACAAGTAACAGTACTAGCATGACCAGAAAATGAATTAAGATACACGCCTTTGTCAGCATTCCACATCCAAACAGTAGAATCCTCTGAACCAGCTAGAACTATGTGTCCACGTGGATGCCATCTAACCCACTGAAGAGTCACAGATTCAGACCCGTGCATGAATATGATTCACAATATAGTTTCAGAGATAACTTCAGAAAAAACCTATGAACATTCAGTTTATGTATGGATAAATCCTGGAACATTGTTTTTTCATGATTAGATCCCTTAACTTACAACACTTAACAGAAAATAACCCTCCGTTAAATTTTAACAAGTTGAAGAATCTAATCATGCAAAAAAAACCTTTTTGTTAACTTTTATAACTAAAGGCATTAATCGTTTAAAAACATACTTTAGGGACTTCACTGCACGGAAAAAAACCATAGAATTTTTCTATTGTTTTTAATTGGACCTATATTAAACAAAAAAAAGTATAAAAAAAGACAGATGATTTCTTTCTTTTCTTTTACCTCAATACCGGCTCCAGGTCCATCAAGCGCAAATTTCAGGGTTCCTAAAGATACATCCCAGACTTGAACGATCCCATCAAAGCTTCCGGAGGCAACCAACTGTCCATCATAACTGAAGGCCACACAGGATACAGAATCCTTATGACCTATACCAAAAGACAAAATTTCCTTAAATCACATACTGAAAAGAAGTCTTTTTAAGATATGCATACCTTGTAATTCAAGAGCCCAATCTCCTTGACCAATTTTCCAAAGAAACCCCTTGTCATCCCCTGCCCCTGTGGCCACCAATTGAGCATCGGTTGGGCTGCATGCAACTGTGTATAACTCACCTATAACCAACAAGCGAATATTAAAGTTAGTTACATCAAGTTCTCAGTATAATTTGCAAAATTATCTGAAATTAAATATTTAAATGTTAAATATAACATAATTATCCCTAACAATCCATCTAGTAACCTTAACAGCCTGAAACAAAAAAGATAAAGAACTTACCAGTATGACCAGTGAATATGTGCATTGAATCATCAGCTTCATCTGAAATAGAGAGAAGAAAAATAAAACAAACAAGTAGAAAATTTGATACAAATGCAAGTAGGTAATCACATATCTGTACAGGGCAAACTGCAGGAAAGGAGAACAAAATTATCAACTTTTACTGATGTTAGCAACCAATAGTTATTTACATGTATACAAAATAACCAACTTACAAAATCTTACCTACTTTAGCAACCAACCTCATTTTAAATTTTTAAACCTTTAAACTTCTGACGTATTAATAGTTGTCATGCCAGCCATCACATCAGATGCCATGCATGCAAAAGTTTCTCATGTAAACAGTTTAAATCTATCTATGATTTAGGAAAAATTGATATTTTAGTTACATGTATATCTAGAAGTTATAATTAAATGTCAGATCAGATGCCATGTAGCATATAAGATGACCCACTAGAATCAGTAATAAAATGTGACCCGGTTGCTAAAGTCGGTAACAGACTATAAGTTGGTTCTATTTTGCATCTACTTTAAAGTTGGTTGCTAGAACTAGAAAGACAAAAAAGTGCAAAGTTTGTTTTTAACTCATGCAGTTTGCTCATCTGCATTTGACCTTTGTAATATCAATAGCTTCCAAGACGGAAATGTAAGATAGCAAATTTATGGATTATATTATTTTCTCATACGGTTAATGGTTTACTGATTCCTATATTCAATCATATTATATGGTAGTGTATGAGCTGTCAAACCTTAAAACGAATAGATAGAACATATGAAAAGCAAATATTACTGATTATGATTCTGTTGCAAGACATGAGAGAAAAAAAATAAAGAACTGTAAGTTTATATAGTTTAACAAACCATAAGCTTCAGCATCAGAACCAGAATCTGCATCATCGCCTGCATCAGGGAGATCTAGAACAACAAAAGAAACAAGTTCCATAATATGTAGATGTAATAAAAAGAACATTGTATTACAACATTATAAATCCAGGAATATAATGAAAACTACCTTCTTCATCTACATTAATTTCTTCTACGATGTCATCCTCATCAAGAAAAACTTCACCATGATCGTCCCCGTCATTTACAGGAGTAGACATGATCCCTCCTTACTAGGATTTCTCCAACAGAGCTGATATCCTATCAAATTTAATAACCTTGAGTATATTCTTTACCATTTATTAAATAAGAATCAAACCAAAAATTGGTATGACCAAGTATTACTTTAGGGTCAATTCAGCACTCAATAAAGCAGATTTTAACAACCTGGGAGCGTTGCCCTGGTGGTAAGCGCGCATGTCCTCAGCATTGAGGTCATGAGTTCAAATCCTGCTTACCTCAGTTTGCCCCCCTCTTAGGTCACCTACCAGGCCTCAGTGTGATTTACTTGTCCTCGCCAGTTACTAGGGTATTGATGGAACCCAAGGATTTACCGCGTATTATCCAAAAAAAGCAGATTTTGACATACAACAGATTGACCTACTCCCTAAGCTTTCTAAACTTCTAGCACATGCAATATTTAGCATATTGCAACAAAAGATTAAAAATCCAGAAAATATATAAAGTTGAACGCATTCAAATATTCAATTATACACAGAGAAGCAAAGTAAATTAAGAGGTTTAAAAGAATGCGAAAAAAGCATCAAGGCAGTGATCAGATTCAATATAAGTTAATAACCAGAAAATAAGTAAGAACTTAGGGGGTGTTTGGATTGAGGGTTTGGGACCACGGAAACAGAAATTGAATTATAGATGGTCTTTGAACTGAATATATGGGCTTTAAACCTAGAAATCATATTCTCAACCTTGAGGATTCTCCATACCTACTAGAAGAGGTAGATTTAAAAATTTCCATACATCAAAAATTCAGAAACATATACTTATAATTCAATGTGGAGCTTGATTCTAGATCAAATGCAGTAGACACCTTAGCTCTTAATATAAGACATGAGAGAATACAAGTTTTATGCTGGGATGAAAAGCCCATGACCATTTCAGTTTTATTAACAACAAAACTTAGAAGCATTAATTGTTTATATGCAAAAACTAAAACCTCACAATCTAAAAGTCACTTTACTTAGAAAGTACAAACAAACTTTTAAACCATCGATTAAGCAACAAGATCAAATCAATTCAAAATAAACCAATCTGAATAACAACTCCAAATCTCCAATTAACAAAACTTAAAGAATACTATGATTTCTGACTTAAAGCAGTAATCTGAATAACAACTCCAACGAGCAAAATTACAGCAGCAAATGAATAACATCTCAAAGGGTTTCCGTAACTTGAAGCATTATTCGTTTGGAATTGAAACAGTAGGGCATACCTGTGTGTAATTTGAAGATGAAATCAGTGGATTAAAGTTGCAGCAGAAGACGACGATGATTAAGTCGAAGAGATTTTTTGTATAATTATTATTATTATGTTGAATTTCTTTCGGCGCGATCTTCGGCACACGTGTGGTGAAATTTGGAAGTGAATTGAAACCCTAATTTCTCACATTCTAATGTTCTTGGGTATTAATTAAGGATCCATATCCTTACCCGACCCATCTGAATATTCTTTTAAGCCTTGACTCACCTTTTAGCCCAAAATGAACATATCCTCTTATTTAATTTTTTATTTTTATTAGCCCAAACATATAAGGAAAAAAATATATGGGGTGTGTTTTCATCTCATTTCACTTCACGTAAACGTTATATTACTCAAATTGTTCGCTTAGTCTCACTCACTAAACTAAAGAAATGGTTTCACTCAAAGTAAGGGTCACCTCCCCCACATTTGTTTCAATTTATGCATTCTAAATAAACAAAAATATTGATATTAGATTAATAAATTAAATAAAGCAATTAATATAAAAAATAAAACATGTTATTACTTAATAAAATAAAACATTTCATGACGGTCATATAAAAATCCACACTTCTACGCTTGTTATTCCTACACCCCTTTAACACATGGATGGAGCGTTGTTTCACGCCCCTTAAAATGCCGCCTCCATTCTCACACCCTTGGCGTGAGAGGATACCACATGCCTTATACATGTTAATCAAAATGTTGATCAAAATTATCTATACTATTTGTAAAGCATTTTAAGATGTCAAAATAATAATTTTATCTTCACCTTAAGACACCTATAGGGCTAGTATGGTAATATTATGGTGGATTTTAATTTAATTTTTTAATCCATATGAATTCATTGAATTTTATAATAATAATAATAATAATAATAATAATAATAATAATAATAATAATAATAATAATAATAATAATAATAGTATTTAAAGTAATTATAATAGTTATTTACAAAATAAAAATAATTTTAGTAATAAGTAATAATGTATAATAATATACAAGTCATCAAACTAAAAATATACAAGCTCTTAAAATTGGTTCAAGATTCTGAATCTTATATTGTTTTTATCTTATAATCATAAAAATATGATGGTTTATAAAATCTAAATTTGTAGTTATGATGTGCTAAATTATATCAACATTTTGACATGATTTTTTTCCCAAAACAGAATAGTCAATATAATTTTTATCCATATCTACGGATTGAATAATAATATACAAGTAATCGAAATCAAGTGTTATAAATTTTAACAACACACTGCAAAGCGCGGGTTAACACACTAGTTACAATATAAACATATCAAAAAAAACATCCATGTAATTAAAAATTAATCACAAATTCACATCATCTCTCTATTTTACTCTTATGTAAATAACTAGTATGACACTCGCGCTTCGCAACGGTATCATCATCCGTAGTGGTATATCTTGAAATGATAACACTGATATGGTGGGGGTGTTAAAATTTGTAATACTAATATAACTAGTGGGTGTACCGATTAACGTAAAGTTTAAAATTAATGAAAAGGAAAAACAAAAAATCATTAAGCAACTTTCACGTTACATAGAGGGGCTAACCGCTAACGCTCTTTTTCTTTTTCCTATAGTTATAAGCCGTGATTGTGTAATTTGTCGTGAACTTAAATTGAATTAAAGAAAAAAAGTATATAAAACAAAAAAAAATAAAAAGGAAATAAAGACCAAAAGATTTTTAAAAAGGATAGGGGTGTTGCAAGCAAAAAAAAAAGAAAGAAAAAGAAAAGAAAAACCACAAACATCGATGGTTAATATATAAAAAGCAAAAACAACCTTGTTATTGTAGTTGTATTTTATAACTTATATAAGAGCATTTACATCTCACTCTTCATCTCAATCTCTATAATTACATTAAAATCAATATTTTTTCTCTCTATTTTTTAACTAAATAATACTTTTTAATATTTTTATTATTATCTTTTCTTTCTCCTCTACTCGCAATCACTTTAAAAAAATATTAAAATATTAATAGAGATAAACAGTATTTTATCAAATATAAAGATGAACAGTAAATGTTCTCTATCCTCCACTCACAACAATTTAAAATCATTCTCTATAATATAAAAAACACATTCACAAATATACAAAGAGTGGAACGTGAACGTTCTAATATAATAGTCTAGCTACTTTTTTTTTGTTAATTTCTCATTTAAATATACAGTTTTGTATTGATTTTTGGTGCGTATACGTATGCACTGTCACCCCACGAGACCGTTTCTCTCTCTCTCTCTGTACGCCCTCCATCTCATGAATATGCACACACCACAACAACGCCATCAACAACACACATCACCTTCGAATCTTTCATCACACACACACACACTCACTCACACACACTCACACACAAGAGGTAGTTTCAGATTTCTCTGGTAATTTCAAGCTACACCTCTGCTCCCATGGCGTCTAACTCCACACAAGAGGTAATTTCAGATTTCTCAACCTCTGCATGTCCGATTTACCGTTTCTTCATCTGATGCATTTGTTAATTGATAGTTAATCGTAATCGGATTCTTAAACTGCATGTTATCGGAAAATGTGCTTCTGAGTTCGATCGATTGAGATATGTGATAGAGTTTGTGTTTTATCTTCGCAATTTCATCTTCCGTTTCTTCTAATTTATATGTTGTTTGTAATGTAGCTTCTCAAGTTTCCGATGCATTTGTTATTTGATTGATATGTCGATTTCTATAGTTTCGTGTTCGTAATCGGATCCTTAAACTGCATGTTATCAGAAAATGTGCTTCGATTAAGTTTGACCGATTAAGATATATGATCAATTCGAGTTTTATCTTCGCAATTTCATCTTCAGTTTCTTCAAATTCATATGTTGACTGTAGATGATTGTAACTCTCTGCATTTTCGATTTACTGTTTCTGATGCATTTAATACTTGATTGTTAAATCAAATTCTAAAGTTTCCTATTAGTAATCGGATTCTCAAATTGCATGTTATCGGAAAATGTGCTTCGATTAAGTCAATCGTATAAGATAGATGATATAATTTCGAGTTTTATCTTCCCAATTTCATCTTCATTTCTTCCAAATTTATGTCGATTGTAGTTGAAAATTGTGCCTCATTATCGCTCGAAGCTTCACCGGATTCTCTCTGATTAGACATTCATTTTGATATAGTAATGTGCCTGGTTTTACTGTAGAATGACTAGTTTTGGTGGATGATTGTGATGATTTGGGGTTCAATTCAACGTATTTTAGGGTTATTTTAACCTTTTTTAGGGGATAGTGGGTCCTGTTGCCGTGGGTACGAATAATTTAAATTACTTAATTTGGATTGTGATGGAGAGAGTGGATCCATATTAGGTCAGCTGGAGCTGTTCTGTATATGAATGTGACATTATGTATTCTTTTATAGAATTTATCCTGTAGCATACTATAGTAGTACCTACTAGTTATAATTCTGTAATTGGATTATATCACGAACATGCTTATCTAGTGGGCATAATAACACGCAATGTTCGTATGAGAGCAGTGTTTTATCTTTATAGCCATGAAATACACGAACAAATTTCACGTGAGCATTTCTCTTCCGTCATGTTTATCAGATTTTTTCCTTTGAATGTATAGTTTACGACCTATTTCTTAAATTAATTTTCATTTTCTTTTTGGAGTAGGTGAAATTTTAGTTTAAAAGTGAAATCTACAAACTTCAAATTTTTAATCCCTAACTTTTTAAAATTACAATCTTGTAATTTCAAAAAGTTAAAAACCAAAAATAAAATCAGACCTAATCAGGGACCACCAGTGTAATTAAATCTATTTATAAATTTGAAACTTTTAAAAGCAGAGAGTGGGTCATGTTTTGTACTTTCGATGATTCTGATGGGTTATAGATATAAAGTCTATATGTCAGATATTTTCACCCACTTCATGACTTTCTGTATTTCATCATTTCATGGATACCAAATGATGGATATTATTGTGACTCTCTTATAATTATCTGCAATGTTAATTGAAAGGACTAAGGAGGTTACATCCGTGTATAAGTTTCTCCATGGCATTTAAAATGGCTGTTTTGTGCAATAATCATAACATTCACCTTAGATATGATCAATTACTTGATGAAATTACGAAATTGTGCATGTTCTTTTACTTGAATTCATCAATTTGCCTAAGTCCCAATGCTAATTATGAATCTTGCTGAAGCATACACCCTCTGCTGCAGAGTTGTAAATCTAATACAATTAACATTACATTATGCAGGGTTGTGATTCGTTTAGTGCTGTTGATTTGGCTGATGAAGGCAACACTGTACCTCATTGTGAACTGCCTGTAGCTCTTTCTAATTCAATGGAAGTTTATGTGCCCCTTGAAAGTCAACTTTCAATCGATGATCAAACGAATAGTATCATGAAAATGGTGGAAAGTGCACCTGATTATTCTAAAAGCAGTGAAAAATTTGTGGATATTGAGAAAGGGAAGTCTGGAACACCTGGAATCAATGAAGAGGCTGTTAGTAACTCCAAGAATGAGGAAGTGCAGATGGTGAGTTAACCAAATTAAAATATTTTGTTTATAATTTTTCCAATCTGGTCTATCAACCATTTTGCAGAAATCATTGCAGAAACAGATTAGCTTTGAAATGGGAGGCAAATATATGCAGTTTTTGATGAATCACAGCCTGATCTTACCCAAGTTCTCTGCTCGAGGTACTCAAGCACATCACATTCATTAATATATGTATTCATATGTGTTTATGTGTTTGTGTACATGTATATGTGAATGCGAGTGTATGTATGTGTGTAAGGAGGGGGGTTCAATACATAACCGGTTCTTAAGACTAGAGAATAGTGAGAATCACATAAACAAATATAGGTTATGTAACCGCTTCTCTTTCTATCTCTCCCACTATATCATTTCAGCACTACATACATACAAGTATTTATGGGGTTCTCTACTTAAAATTAGTTCTATATTGAACATGCCCCTATAGATGTGTATATATTTATATAACAAAACGTATGCGCGCGCGCCCGCCGTGTGTGTAATGTATGTATGTTGTTGAGGCTCCAAGAATGAGAAAATACAAGCGCGCTGCCTCATTTAATTCAAGAAAAGTTGCTCTTATGTTCTCAGTATTGTAAGCTCTCACAACCTATTATGTTATCACCTTGCCTGAAGATAAAATCTATATCCATTTTTTTCATTATTTCACCATTCAATCCATACCAAAACTAGAAGTCAAATAGATGTTTAATTTATTTTTCCATTAAATAAAGAGAACTCTACAGAGGTGTGTTTGAGGTGGCAAGATGGACACGTTAGGTAATGATTCAAAATAGGTTTGTGTTGAAACAGCCCGGTTGGTTAGGTTGACACATGAGTACCTTTTTGTTTATTGTTAAGAGCTTATAAATAACAAAGATGTTAGTTTGATTACGTAGTTGATATTATTATAATAGTAAATTAATTCTTGATGAAAATGATTTAGAAGCTCGTATCCTTTAGAAAAAACTCTAGGCAACTTCAATTTGTTTGACCCGTTTGAAATAACAAAGAACTCGTAAGAATCCATTCACAGGAAAATAGAATTGAACTTGCCACCTCTTCCTTCTCCAATTTAACATTTCCTCATTTGTAGAGGTCTAAACAAGCAAGCTCATTTGTTACTTATTATATATTTAATACTATTTTTGTATATTTATATAATTATAACTTTCATATATGACAAAATATATATTATGTAGTTATTTTTATCATACCTTGTATATACTAGTATCTATTATATGACTATAGAATTGTTATATAAACTAGAATTTATTATATTTTTATATATAATAAGGTTTGCCAGCCTACTCAAGCTCGGTATGTAAGCTTGAGCTCAAGCTCGTCTGCCAATTGAGCCCAATTTAGGATCAAGCTCGGCCTGAGCTTGTTTAAGCTTGGCTCCAATCGATCTTTTAGTGAGCCGATCTAAGCAGCTTCCCTTACTTATGTGTCTTATTCTCACACCCTTGGCGTGAGAGGATACCACATGCCTTATACATGTTAATCAAAATGTTGATCAAAATTATCTATACTATTTGTAAAGCATTTTAAGATGTCAAAATAATAATTTTATCTTCACCTTAAGACACCTATAGGGCTAGTATGGTAATATTATGGTGGATTTTAATTTAATTTTTTAATCCATATGAATTCATTGAATTTTATAATAATAATAATAATAATAATAATAATAATAATAATAATAATAATAATAATAATAATAATAATAATAATAGTATTTAAAGTAATTATAATAGTTATTTACAAAATAAAAATAATTTTAGTAATAAGTAATAATGTATAATAATATACAAGTCATCAAACTAAAAATATACAAGCTCTCAAAATTGGTTCAAGATTCTGAATCTTATATTGTTTTTATCTTATAATCATAAAAATATGATGGTTTATAAAATCTAAATTTGTAGTTATGATGTGCTAAATTATATCAACATTTTGACATGATTTTTTTCCCAAAACAGAATAGTCAATATAATTTTTATCCATATCTACGGATTGAATAATAATATACAAGTAATCGAAATCAAGTGTTATAAATTTTAACAACACACTGCAAAGCGCGGGTTAACACACTAGTTACAATATAAACATATCAAAAAAAACATCCATGTAATTAAAAATTAATCACAAATTCACATCATCTCTCTATTTTACTCTTATGTAAATAACTAGTATGACACTCGCGCTTCGCAACGGTATCATCATCCGTAGTGGTATATCTTGAAATGATAACACTGATATGGTGGGGGTGTTAAAATTTGTAATACTAATATAACTAGTGGGTGTACCGATTAACGTAAAGTTTAAAATTAATGAAAAGGAAAAACAAAAAATCATTAAGCAACTTTCACGTTACATAGAGGGGCTAACCGCTAACGCTCTTTTTCTTTTTCCTATAGTTATAAGCCGTGATTGTGTAATTTGTCGTGAACTTAAATTGAATTAAAGAAAAAAAGTATATAAAACAAAAAAAAATAAAAAGGAAATAAAGACCAAAAGATTTTTAAAAAGGATAGGGGTGTTGCAAGCAAAAAAAAAGAAAGAAAAAGAAAAGAAAAACCACAAACATCGATGGTTAATATATAAAAAGCAAAAACAACCTTGTTATTGTAGTTGTATTTTATAACTTATATAAGAGCATTTACATCTCACTCTTCATCTCAATCTCTATAATTACATTAAAATCAATATTTTTTCTCTCTATTTTTTAACTAAATAATACTTTTTAATATTTTTATTATTATCTTTTCTTTCTCCTCTACTCGCAATCACTTTAAAAAAATATTAAAATATTAATAGAGATAAACAGTATTTTATCAAATATAAAGATGAACAGTAAATGTTCTCTATCCTCCACTCACAACAATTTAAAATCATTCTCTATAATATAAAAAACACATTCACAAATATACAAAGAGTGGAACGTGAACGTTCTAATATAATAGTCTAGCTACTTTTTTTTTGTTAATTTCTCATTTAAATATACAGTTTTGTATTGATTTTTGGTGCGTATACGTATGCACTGTCACCCCACGAGACCGTTTCTCTCTCTCTCTGTACGCCCTCCATCTCATGAATATGCACACACCACAACAACGCCATCAACAACACACATCACCTTCGAATCTTTCATCACACACACACACACTCACTCACACACACTCACACACAAGAGGTAGTTTCAGATTTCTCTGGTAATTTCAAGCTACACCTCTGCTCCCATGGCGTCTAACTCCACACAAGAAGTAATTTCAGATTTCTCAACCTCTGCATGTCCGATTTACCGTTTCTTCATCTGATGCATTTGTTAATTGATAGTTAATCGTAATCGGATTCTTAAACTGCATGTTATCGGAAAATGTGCTTCTGAGTTCGATCGATTGAGATATGTGATAGAGTTTGTGTTTTATCTTCGCAATTTCATCTTCCGTTTCTTCTAATTTATATGTTGTTTGTAATGTAGCTTCTCAAGTTTCCGATGCATTTGTTATTTGATTGATATGTCGATTTCTATAGTTTCGTGTTCGTAATCGGATCCTTAAACTGCATGTTATCGGAAAATGTGCTTCGATTAAGTTTGACCGATTAAGATATATGATCAATTCGAGTTTTATCTTCGCAATTTCATCTTCAGTTTCTTCAAATTCATATGTTGACTGTAGATGATTGTAACTCAGATTCTCAAACTCTGCATTTTCGATTTACTTTTTCTGATGCATTTAATACTTGATTGTTAAATCAAATTCTAAAGTTTCCTATTAGTAATCGGATTCTCAAATTGCATGTTATCGGAAAATGTGCTTCGATTAAGTCAATCGTATAAGATAGATGATATAATTTCGAGTTTTATCTTCCCAATTTCATCTTCATTTCTTCCAAATTTATGTCGATTGTAGTTGAAAATTGTGCCTCATTATCGCTCGAAGCTTCACCGGATTCTCTCTGATTAGACATTCATTTTGATATAGTAATGTGCCTGGTTTTACTGTAGAATGACTAGTTTTGGTGGATGATTGTGATGATTTGGGGTTCAATTCAACGTATTTTAGGGTTATTTTAACCTTTTTTTGGGGATAGTGGGTCCTGTTGCCGTGGGTACGAATAAATTAAAATGACTTAATTTGGATTGTGATGGAGAGAGTGTATCCATATTAGGTCAGCTGGAGCTGTTCTGTATATGAATGTGACATTATGTATTCTTTTATAGAATTTATCCTGTAGCATACTATAGTAGTACCTACTAGTTATAATTCTGTAATTGGATTATATCACGAACATGCTTATCTAGTGGGCATAATAACACGCAATGTTCGTATGAGAGCAGTGTTTTATCTTTATAGCCATGAAATACACGAACAAATTTCACGTGAGCATTTCTCTTCCGTCATGTTTATCAGATTTTTTCCTTTGAAAGTATAGTTTACGACCTATTTCTTAAATTAATTTTCATTTTCTTGTTGGAGTAGGTGAAATTTTAGTTTAAAAGTGAAATCTACAAACTTCAAATTTTTGATCCCTAACTTTCTGAAATTACAATCTTGTAATTTCAAAAAGTTAGAAACCAAAAATGAAATCAGACCTAACCACAGGGACCACCCGTGTAATTAAATCTATTTATAAATTTGAAACTTTTAAAAGCAGAGAGTGGGTCGTGTTTTGTACTTTCGATGATTCTGATGGGTTATAGATATAAAGTCTATATGTCAGATATTTTCACCCACTTCATGACTTTCTGTATTTCATCATTTCATGGATACCAAATGATGGATATTATTGTGACTCTCTTATAATTATCTGCAATGTTAATTGAAAGGACTAAGGAGGTTACATCCGTGTATAAGTTTCTCCATGGCATTTAAAATGGCTGTTTTGTGCAATAATCATAACATTCACCTTAGATATGATCAATTACTTGATGAAATTACGAAATTGTGCATGTTCTTTTACTTGAATTCATCAATTTGCCTAAGTCCCAATGCTAATTATGAATCTTGCTGAAGCATACACCCTCTGCTGCAGAGTTGTAAATCTAATACAATTAACATTACATTATGCAGGGTTGTGATTCGTTTAGTGCTGTTGATTTGGCTGATGAAGGCAACACTGTACCTCATTGTGAACTGCCTGTAGCTCTTTCTAATTCAATGGAAGTTTATGTGCGCCTTGAAAGTCAACTTTCAATCGATGATCAAACGAATAGTATCATGAAAATGGTGGAAAGTGCACCTGATTATTTTAAAAGCAGTGAAAATTTTGTGGATATTGAGAAAGGGAAGTCAGGAACACCTGGAATCAATGAAGAGGCTGTTAGTAACTCCAAGAATGAGGAAGTGCAGATGGTGAGTTAACCAAATTAAAATATTTTGTTTATAATTTTTCCAATCTGGTCTATCAGCCATTTTGCAGAAATCATTGCAGAAACAGATTAGCTTTGAAATGGGAGGCAAATATATGCAGTTTTTGATGAATCACAACCTGATCTTACCCAAGTTCTCTGCTCGAGGTACTCAAGCACATCACATTCATTAATATGTATTCATATGTGTTTGTGTACATGTATATGTGAATGCGAGTGTATGTATGTGTGTAAGGAGGGGGGTTCAATACATAACCGGTTCTTAAGACTAGAGAATAGTGAGAATCACATAAACAAATATAGGTTATGTAACCGCTTCTCTTTCTATCTCTCCCACTATATCATTTCAGCACTACATACATACAAGTATTTATGGGGTTCTCTACTTAAAATTAGTTCTATATTGAACATGCCCCTATAGATGTGTATATATTTATATAACAAAACGTATGCGCGCGCCCGCCGTGTGTGTAATGTATGTATGTTGATTGATGAAGCAGTTGCTGTTATTGGACAAATAAACTGCAGGTGAGAAAGTTGTTGAGGCTCCAAGAATGAGAAAATACAAGCGCGCTGCCTCATTTAATTCAAGAAAAGTTGCTCTTATGTTCTCAGTATTGTAAGCTCTCACAACCTATTATGTTATCACCTTGCCTGAAGATAAAATCTATATCCACTTTTTTCATTATTTCACCATTCAATCCATACCAAAACTAGAAGTCAAATAGATGTTTAATTTATTTTTCCATTAAATAAAGAGAACTCTACAGAGGTGTGTTTGAGGTGGCAAGATGGACACGTTAGGTAATGATTCAAAATAGGTTTGTGTTGAAACAGCCCGGTTGGTTAGGTTGACACGTGAGTACCTTTTTGTTTATTGTTAAGAGCTTATAAATAACAAAGATGTTAGTTTGATTACGTAGTTGATATTATTATAATAGGAAATTAATTCTTGATGAAAATGATTTAGAAGCTCGTATCCTTTAGAAAAAACTCTAGGCAACTTCAATTTGTTTGACCCGTTTGAAATAACAAAGAACTCGTAGCGATCCATTCACAGGAAAATAGAATTGAACTTGCCACCTCTTCCTTCTCCAATTTAACATTTCCTCATTTGTAGAGGTCTAAACAAGCAAGCTCATTTGTTACTTATTATATATTTAATACTATTTTTGTATATTTATATAATTATAACTTTCATATATGACAAAATATATATTATGTAGTTATTTTTATCATACCTTGTATATACTAGTATCTATTATATGACTATAGAATTGTTATATAAACTAGAATTTATTATATTTTTATATATAATAAGGTTTGCCAACCTACTCAAGCTTGGTATGTAAGCTTGAGCTCAAGCTCGTCTGCCAATTGAGCCCAATTTAGGATCAAGCTCGGCCTGAGCTTGTTTAAGCTTGGCTCCAATCGATCTTTTAGTGAGCCGATCTAAGCAGCTTCCCTTACTTATGTGTCTTATTCAACATCTAACATGTTCACTTTTTTGTTTACTTGTTTTCCAGGTCGAGTTTGGGAACAATTATACTGATATATTTGACAGTGAGAGTTAAACAGATGGGTGATGCATCTATCCCTTCTGAATGATAATAGTCATCATGTTTTATATTCTTCACTTTTGGTGCTTCATATTTTGAAGAATAGTACTTTTGAGCTTTATTTTTGCATCCCCTGAGCCCTAGGATTATGTTTGAATGTTTTGAGTACACTCTGATTTCAGCTGTACATAACTTGAGAATAGTCTCACTTATTTTAAATCTCATTTTTTAAATATCTGTTAAAGGATTATAATGAGTAAGATGGCAAAATGGTGAGGTTGGTTAACAGGTCAAAACCATTCCATTCCTGACCAAATTGGGTTCATGTCAACATGGTTTGGATCTAATTCTGTTCGTCTTGAAATGGATCATGCTACAAAAGGATCAAAATAGGCTCACCGGCTACATTTGCTTTTACGAAGGTAGTGGCAACGGATGACTTGGTGGCGGTGGTGGTTGTGAGGGTGGCAGTGGTGGTGATGTGGTAGCAAAAGCAGGGGTGTTGGTGCTGAACTGATGGCGGAGGCAGACTTGACGAGCGGGCAGGGGGCATCAATTAGTAGGTGCCTAGGTGGTTGCAACACAAAATGGTGGGGTGGTGCTTACCTATTTAAGCCTATTTTAAGTTAGCAAGTTCTATAATAGCAATTCAAATTAATCCGTTGTATAATCTGAGTAAACCTATGAATGGCAAACTAGGGCCGGACCAAACCGTAAGTTATGCACGATTTGGTTCTCGCTTCTAGTCATCTAGGAACCTGATTTCAGTTAAAAAAAATTTTAACAGTTGGTTTTTGGTTCAACCGGCTCTCATTCACTATCTGTCTTTTTTATTTTAAATGTTTTTTTTTAAATCAAGACACTAATATATTCTTGGTTTTATAAAAGTGTGAGGCACTCTAATGCATTCAGCCCCTACGTGTTGAATATTCGAACCGGATTTCAAAAAACTTGAAGTTCGATTCGAGGTCTAATTATCGAATTCGAGTCGAATTGTTAATTTGTAATTTTCAATTCTATTCGATTCGAAATTCAAATTACAAAGACACACATATACATTTATTAATTTTGTATATTAATTTAGGAATATGCATATGAGAAACTAAGAATTAAAAGTTTAAAAAATATACAATCTAAAATGTTAAAACCTAATACCTTTTAACTTATTTGAAACTTGAAATATTTCATATGTTATACTTGTTTAATTTGTCGAATGAATTTTGACAATGCTATTCGATTAAATATTTTTCTATTAAATATGAACCAAATAAGTTCAAATTCGATCGAATTCAAACTTTTTTCGAATTCGAATCCTATTTGAAAGTTTCGAATTCGATTCTATTTGAATTAGATTTATCTTTTTCGAATACAAATCGAATTCAAATCCAGTTTGAAAATTTCAAAATTCGACTTATTTGATTTGATTAACTCGAATTCGACTCAATTCGATTCAATGAACGCCCCTACCCAAACGACAAGGCACGAGACAAGAACTTCATTTATATGAGATATCACAATACAATAATCAAAAGTTACATTTATCTCTTCTTTTTATATATATAATTTTTTTATCAAGCAGGTATGAACTGTTTTTATTTGTAAGGCTCCTATAGACTCTAATCTTGAGCACTTTCAACTCAATGTGTATGAAACAGCACCTCAAGGCCTTGAGACGTTTTCCCATCACCCCACACGCTTGTTAAAACCAAGCTCATATTTGATCAAAAGATCATATCAAGATGAACTATCATTACAAGGGATGCCCAATTGACTTGGGTTTGCGGGTAGGACTGTCGGATGCAAACACAATCTCACATCATAAATGGCTACACCCATGGGTTACTCGCTCTATCACTAGCTGGTTTTAGGGTGGAAACCCATACGGGCTAAGCAATTATATAAACTATTTTAAGGGACTATAATTCTAAACATCGAGCAAAATTGCATTACAAAATATACAAACACCACTGGAAAACTTTAGTACTTATGACAGTTTACATCTCAACTGCATAAGAAAGCCGAACCTGAAATTACTAGAGAAAGCTTCCTTCTAATTGTGTCTGAACCTACAGTATGCAAAATATCAACATACCATTAAACCACAACTCTTTTTTTTATAATCAAAGATGGCAATTTGGTTTGGATTCATGGATTGTAATAAGATAGTTTTTGTATCATAATTAACACAGTAAATATCTATAAAAAAAATTAACATCAAAAGTGTTTGCAGATCTACCTGACCTGCCTGACCCACATTAGAAAATATTAAAATTTAACTCATTTCAATCCAAACCTGTTTTGACTTGTTACAAACCATTCGTCTTGCCACCTCAAGTTTTTTAATCAGCTTACTAAAATCGAATAAGAATTCATACCAAGTTGGCTGTCTTTTGACTCACAAGTCACGATACGCCATCACATGTCATATATTAAGTCGCTTTTAAAGTATGAAGTTTTCTTCTGTTGGTAGCTGCTTAGCAAGGGTAACGAGAAAACGGGTTAATAATTTTTTGGCTCTTAATAGTTCTTTGTCTGTTTCTTTTTCATTCTCTGCTGATGTTGATAGTTCTTTGTCTGTTTCTTCTTGATTCTCTGCTGATGTTAATAGTTCTTTTTCTGTTTCTTCTTCACTCTCTGCTGACGTTGATAGTTCTTCGTCTGTTTCTTCTTCAATCTCCGTTGATGTGGCATTATGGACTTGCAGTGAGCAAAAAGTCCGGACAAGTTTACGTAACTCCTGAAAAGGAATATGGTGTAAGATAAGAAACAACGGGAAAAAGTTGGTAACTCAAGTACGCTTCAAACTAGATCAAAATGGATAACTTAAATGCTACATGTCTAAGACCCTTTCGTTCATTTTTTAAACTTTGTAGATATTTGTATGTATTAAAGATGATTACCAAACTTTATTATGAAAATAAGGGATAATGCATGTGAAGGCCAATCTTAAGGTCACCCATGTATAAGAACTACTTTCAAACAAGGAGGGATTATGCAAGCGTTTGTAATAACTACGTTATAAGAACTACTTTATAGGGACTCGGTCAAGTCCCTAGACATATAAGGACGTCCAATGTAGTTAGTAAAGATTAATGACCCAACATGCAAGTGATATAAAAACTATTTTCCAAGTGTTTGAACTGTTTATATTTTAGATATTCTTTTATTTTTAACCATCTGACCCGTTAAAAAAATAAAACCCAATTTGCCGTTGTCAATACAGATGTTCCTTTTATAAAAGTCAATTAGTCAACAAGCAAGAAGGTACCAATTAAAAGAGTAACATCATATCTCTCTACATTATATTTGATAACAAATATGAACACCATATAACTCTATCACTAATAGAATGATATGGGAGTAAATACAAACAAAGCAATGCTAATGTAACATCAGTGTCATAATATGCAACTCAGAAAAACGGAAAAGAACTTACTTGGCGATCAAAGTCAACAGTGCTAAGGGAGTAAATCTCCTTGGTGATATCTACATCTTTGTTAACCAAACCATCAAACCACTTGGCTGCTATATCATGGTGATCAAACTGCTGCAACAAAATGTAAACAGAGTTTTATAAGATCATAACTAAACCATAACAATTCAATTGCTTTTAAGACTACAATCAATACAATTCCCACATGGATGAATGCAGAATGCATACAGAAAGCTTTCACTTTTTAAATTCTTTTCCTTATTTAAAAAAAAAAAAAAAAAAACTTGTCAAGGATGGAATAATTTAATGGTGGCAAAGGTGGGGAGAGGCGGGTACGGGTAATGTTCCAAAATTGGCCTAGGTTCTACTGCATTGTTTTCAATACGGGTTGGGTCGGTTGGCCACGACATCTTTTGTGCATTTTGCCCATTTTCTACAACTATTAATGACTTAATACGTTAAAAATGATTGCAAAAATTATTATTACAATAATAATCTATTTTTGTAAGTAAAACGGTTTTGGAAGCTGTAAGCATTTAAAATACACTTTGGTTACTTTCAATGTCATACACCGGTAGTATAACCAAAATGAGAAACTGAATAAGACTTACGGCCAAAAGGTGACAAAATTTGTTCAGAAACTTCACTGAAACTACACAAAGAAGGATTTACTAAGAATACCTCATCTTCATCATCATAATCAATTTCTTCTTCCTCTTCACTGGTGTCTCCAAGATTTGGATTAACTGAACCAGCTAGTTGCTGAAAGGTCTGCTGATCCCCATCTTTTGTTGCTCTTATCAATCCATCCATTAATTCAGGTTCCACATCACGTAATAATCTTCCTATAAAAAAATTAAATAATCAAAATATATTCAAATTCAACAAAGCAAGAGGATGCAATAACTGCGGACACCGTAAAGAACCTTTGTCAAATTTATAAAAACTATGAAGAAATGCCACAGTTGAGAAAAAAAGTTCATTGAAAATGATTTAGGTACAACATTTATTTAACTACACCTGGCAGAAAAAATTAAGTATCTGGATTATGTATAACTCTGAGAATGGAAGAAAAATATACATGCATTTGTACTACCTAGATAAATTAAAACGGGTTTATTAACAACTTGAATTCAATACCTATATAACTAAACTGCCTTCGCTTTCCCTCCCGGACATCACGACCTAATCTCTGTAGCAAAATTAGAACACTTTGATTAGTTTTGTATGATTATGACAAATCATATATAAAACTTTTACAGAATTTTATCAGTGGGACTCACCTTCACTAACATAAGAGCATCAAACACCTCTTTTTCAAGTGAAACCACTCTAGACATGAAAAAACAAGCTTTAATACATTTTATAAGAAACAAGCGTTCGTAAAACAACTTAATAACCAGACCACCATGTCCAAATCCATGTGCATTTGTATAAATGGGATGATTTAATGAAGAACCAAGATAATGCGAGAAGTGCGAGAACCAATCTGAAACATTTATTTATTTATGTAATTAACTAAGATTCTAACATGACTATTAAAATACATCATAGTAACTGATGTACTTGAACTGATATACACACATATACAGAAAATTTTATTTGTATGATCTAGACATGTACAGATTGACAATAATTCTGTGATCCACACGCGTAATTGTGAGAATTTTCAGCTTATCAAATGTTATATACTTATATCTGTAATTCATCTCAACTATTTGATTACAGATGCACAATCAGGGAGATAAAATAACAAGAAGACACCTAACTAGAAAGTATGAAATAAACGGAACATAATTGCTTTACTTCATAAAATCATATTCCAATGTGTGTATGAATTATGATAACGATATTCACATTAGTAAAATTGCAAGTTAACTAACAAGCTTTATTACTTTCAGATCATAAATTCAACAGGCCTTCATATCATTTCTAAGTGGAATAACAGTTCAAGTAACAAAGATACAATATTCACAATCAAAGCAAACATTACAAGCTAAAACTACTCATTATAATATCCAAATTAGAAATCCTTCTAAATTTAAGTCTAATTACCTGAGAACACGTTTAATTTGCGAATCACTGAAGTTCGCAAGCTCCATACCCCAACGAACAGCACGACGAGCTTCTCGCTTCTTCTCGTTCCGACTCTTCCGTTCAACATCAACAGAATCCGATTCGCCATCACTCCGACTGATTTCCGACGTTAACGGAGCGTCCGCCGGACGGAGACCACGAGATCGAGATACATGAAGATTCCTCCGGTGGATAAGTGTTGAATGACTTGTTGCTGTGAATAATCGATGGTGTGTGATGCTTCCGGTGGGGATATGCGACGGTGTTGAGGATATAACGTTGTTTATGGATCGCCGGAGAGAGCATTTGGTCGCCGGAGAGAGGATTAGTGGCCGGAGAAGTTGAGACATCCTGCCGGTGTATTTCGCTAACCCTGTGGAGAATCACAGAGGATTATTACTCGTTATGGTGTTATTGGTGTATCAGTAGTAAAGCCCAATGAAGGTCATAGAGCCCAAAGGTTAGGCCCGGTTTGTTTAGAGTTGATAGGCCTGTTTGTATTGGGTTTTTAAAGCACGTGGACCATTGGACCGGTCCATATTTTGCAAACATGAGAGTTAATTTGGTTTGTAACTTTGTATTATAACTTTATAAGTTTAGAATTCGTTAAAGAGTAATGAGAAAACTAATAAATGATTTGATTGGTTTACATTACGGTTGGTGACTTGAATTATTTGATCTAAGTAACCATGAGTGGTGTAGTATATTGCTTAAGATTTTCAACCTCTGATCTTAATCGAAACCCATTCCCAATTCTTCATTTTCTTTATGGTGGTCACACCTCTGACCTCTCATGGGTACCAACAATATATTCCTAGAGTCCTAGAGATGACTCAGCGAATGTGGGACGCTAAAAATATGATTTGCAATTGATCCTAAACACGGTCGATACCTTACAGCATCAGCATCGACCTTGTTTAGAGGTAAAATGAGTACAAAAGAAGATGATGAACAAATGATCAATGTTCAAAAACAAGAACTCATCTTATTTTGTTGAGTGGATCCTAAACAATGTGACATCCCACCAACCAGGATTAAAATGTCTTCGGTATTTGTTGAAAGCTCAACCTCCATCCAAGAAATGTTTAAACAAGTGAGTGAACAGTTTACAACCATGTGTAGGCGAAAGACGTTTTTGCACTGGTATACAAGTGAAGGGATGGAGTTTACGGAGGCAGAAAGTAATATGAATGATTTGGTGGCAGACTACCAACAATATCAAGATGCTACGGCGGATGATGGTGGAGGTTATGAAGAGGAGGGTGGTGAAGAAGAAGACGAGGGTTGATAAGTTATTTCACCTGATCTATACTATTGATCAAGTGTTTTGTTTTGATACATTATATGTTTGATTTCTACACATGAAATACTCATGTTGTTTTGGGAGTTAAACTTAATTAGATTTTTACTATAGTGCAGCTATTTGAATAATCTTAGTCTCCTATCTGATAGTAAAATTGTGTCTCGTACCTTACAGGTACCCGCTTGCTCAATTCCTATCAGCTCGTGTATACTTACGTGATAAAATTTATCCATCGGGATGCTTGTTACCTTAAATTTAACCTCAAATCCAACTAAAAACCCAATTTGAAATATGAATATTCAACTACACTTCTAAAATTTATATAATTTTGGAAATTCTAGGTTTCCAATAATTTTAACATACTATTTATAATATTTTAAGAATATATAATATACTAGCTTTAGTTACCCATGTATTACACGAAAGTGTGGAGAACTAATTATTAAATAACATAAAAATAAAAATAAAATCAAGTGTATTATATATTAAATAAGACATAACAACTTTTTATTATAAGGTCACAAATGAGCAAAAACATCCTTGTAAACTACATTTGTAGTAACATTAGTAGGTTTACACTCATTATCTAAAGCTAAAAGCTTCAATCCATCTTTACTATTAACTTGTGACAAGATGACATAAAACTGATCATACGTAAAAATAAACTCTTTTAAATATAAACGACACTTAACAGAGATTGACCTTAACTTTTGTTTATTGTCATAGCGAAATATACAGTCAAAGAATACTGTCTTCTTTTAGACTTAAAAAGAATACTTTTGACAGGTCAAATCGTGACCCAGATATTGAGTGGGTATGAGGATATTAGTATGAAGAAATTCAGATTTGAATAATATACACTAAAAAGTTATGTGTAATAATTAGATCAATTTCGAATTATTTTAATCATGTAATCAAATATAAAGATATCGTATTGAATCGGGTTGGATCGGGCTATAAATGATTATAATATCTCTGATTAGTTGTTGATTATTATTTATTTAATACTAACTTTAGTAAACTCGTGTATTATACGGGTTGAAAAAATAAAACATTAAATATAATAAAATTTATGAAGTATAAAATGATAATCTAAAATAAGATATGATTAAAATTACACATAAGTAATAACTATAAGTAATGTTTTTAACTTTTTTTCAAAAAAGGTTAAACATTTTTTTTTCAAAACAAACCGTATTAAAAATGTTATTTTTAAATTTTTTTTATTATAACTCCTAATTTTAATTATTTTTAGTTTATAAAAAAATTTACTTTTTGAAAATACCAATTTTAAAATATTTTATATTTTAAAAAAGTTAATGTTTTAGAAAAAAATTTAATTGTATAAAAAATTGTTTTCTAAAATCAACATTAATAAAAAGACATATTTCTTAATTTATTAAAAAATTTAATCTAAAAAATAATTAAAATTATTTAATATTTTTTAATTTAGGTAATTATTTAAGAGTAGAGAGAGGCGGGAAAAATAAACTTAAGGGGCTTAGAAATGTACCTAATGTCCCCTTAAGTTACTCTTTTACTATTATATAAAATTAATATATTTGGTTTTCATTTAGGTAGATGTATTGGGCCATTTGGGAAATCATGTGGGGGTATCACGTATTCACCTAGTAGGACACCCATCTAAAATGTCGTGATGTATGAAAATACCGGTTCGAAAAAAAAAAACGGGCGAAAAAAGCCGGGTCAGTTTTAAAAAAAAACAGTTTTAGCCAAACAGGTTTCCAACCCGATTCAAACCACCTGTTTGTATACCAACACCCAAAACCAGTTTAAAAACCGGTTCATAGGGAAAAAAACAATAAAACCTGTAAAAAATGGTTGCTCTAAATAACGGTTTTCCAAACCGGTTTGAGTATTCAGTAGAAAAGTTGGGTTGAAAAACCAAACTGGGTTGAAAAAAACCGGTTTGATCTTATAACAAAAAGACCAGTCCGGTTTAAACCGAACTAGTTTGAGGAAAAAAACCGGTTTGTACACCTATGCTAAAACTCTTGACTGGTATACAAGTGAAGGGATGGAGTTTTACGGAGGCAGAAAGTAATATGAATGATTTGGTGGCAGACTACCAACAATATCAAGATGCTACGGCGGATGATGGTGGAGGTTATGAAGAGGAGGGTGGTGAAGAAGAAGACGAGGGTTGATAAGTTATTTCACCTGATCTATACTATTGATCAAGTGTTTTTTTTGATACATTATATGTTTGATTTCTACACATGAAATACTCATGTTGTTTTGGGAGTTAAACTTAATTAGATTTTTACTATAGTGCAGCTATTTGAATAATCTTAGTCTCCTATCTGATAGTAAAATTGTGGTCTCGTACCTTACAGGTACCCGCTTGCTCAATTCCTATCAGCTCGTGTATACTTACGTGATAAAATTTATCCATCGGGATGCTTGTTACCTTAAATTTAACCTCAAATCCAACTAAAAACCCAATTTGAAATATGAATATTCAACTACACTTCTAAATTTATATAATTTTGGAAATTCTAGGTTTCCAATAATTTTAACATACTATTTATAATATTTTAAGAAATATAATATACTAGCTTTAGTTACCCATGTATTACACGAAAGTGTGGAGAACTAATTATTAAATAACATAAAATAAAAATAAAATCAAGTGTATTATATATTAAATAAGACATAACAACTTTTTATTATAAGGTCACAAATGAGCAAAAACATCCTTGTAAACTACATTTGTAGTAACATTAGTAGGTTTACACTCATTATCTAAAGCTAAAAGCTTCAATCCATCTTTACTATTAACTTGTGACAAGATGACATAAAACTGATCATACGTAAAATAAACTCTTTTAAATATAACGACACTTAACAGAGATTGACCTTAACTTTTGTTATTGTCATAGCGAAATATACAGTCAAAGAATACTGTCTTCTTTTAGACTTAAAAAGAATACTTTTGACAGGTCAAATCGTGACCCAGATATTGAGTGGGTATGAGGATATTAGTATGAAGAAATTCAGATTTGAATAATATACACTAAAAAGTTATGTGTAATAATTAGATCAATTTCGAATTATTTTAATCATGTAATCAAATATAAAGTATATCGTATTGAATCGGGTTGGATCGGGCTATAAATGATTATAATATCTCTGATTAGTTGTTGATTATTATTTATTTAATACTAACTTTAGTAAACTCGTGTATTATACGGGTTGAAAAAATAAAACATTAAATATAATAAAAATTTATGAAGTATAAAATGATAATCTAAAATAAGATATGATTAAAATTACACATAAGTAATAACTATAAGTAATGTTTTTAACTTTTTTTTCAAAAAGGTTAAACATTTTTTTTTTCAAAACAAACCGTATTAAAAATGTTATTTTTAAATTTTTTTTATTATAACTCCTAATTTTAATTATTTTTAGTTTATAAAAAATTTACTTTTTGAAAATACCAATTTTAAAATATTTTATATTTTAAAAAAGTTAATGTTTTAGAAAAAAATTTAATTGTATAAAAATTGTTTTCTAAAATCAACATTAATAAAAAGACATATTTCTTAATTTATTAAAAAATTAATCTAAAAAATAATTAAAATTATTTAATATTTTTATTTAGGTAATTATTTAAGAGTAGAGAGAGGCGGGAAAAATAAACTTAAGGGGCTTAGAAATGTACCTAATGTCCCCTTAAGTTACTCTTTTACTATTATATATAATTAATATATTTGGTTTTCATTTAGGTAGATGTATTGGGCCATTTGGGAAATCATGTGGGGGTATCACGTATTCACCTAGTAGGACACCCATCTAAAATGTCGTGATGTATGAAAATACCGTTTCGAAAAAAAAAACGGGCGAAAAAAGCCGGTCAGTTTTAAAAAAAAAACAGTTTTAGCCAAACAGGTTTCCAACCCGATTCAAACCACCTGTTTGTATACCAACACCCAAAACCAGTTTAAAAACCGGTTCATAGGGAAAAAAACAATAAAACCTGTAAAAAATGGTTGCTCTAAAATAACGGGTTTCCAAACCGGTTTGAGTATTCAGTTAGAAAAGTTGGGTTGAAAACCAAACTGGGTTGAAAAAAACCGGTTTGATCTTATAACAAAAAGACCAGTCCGGTTTAAACCGAACTAGTTTGAGGAAAAAAACCGGTTTGTACACCTATGCTAAAACTCTTGAAACTTCACACAAACAATTACCTATTTCCCAAAACACAAATTTCAATGCATAAAATATAATATTTTTTAAATATGCTTTAAGGATATATGTAATTTCACAAGTTTATAGGAGGAAATATGCAATTCTCCCTTTTGAAAATTGATCTCATAATCGTGAGTCCGACACTATTCACAAATACCGGTCATTTTGAATTCAGCCCAACATTACAAATGCGTTTTGCGGCCTTTGGTCTTAATCAGGATTTGGGCTTACTTGGTTTTTGTCCAAACAAGGCGTTTATAGAAACTTGTTGGGTTTAACTGGGCCTACGATTGAGCTTTAAAAGTCTTGCTATTTTTTAATTTCGTTTAGTCAAATAGTCAATTGTTCATTCAAAAACACCTTGTTTCACTTGTATAATGTCTTAGAACATGGTACATAGCCGAGCCAAGCGTTTAAAAATAAGACAGTCATCAAAGGGAGGAAGGCAAAATTAGTTTTGTCAGTTTGAGCAAAACTGACGTCCATTAGCTCGTAACTAAACCAAGATCACTGACGGTTATCAGCTTAACCAACTGATCCGGTTGTTCATAACTAATCAACCACAGATCCGAATTTTGGTTCACAACTAATCAGATAAAGGATAAACAATTTCAAATACTATCAAACAGCCTTTAGATCAAGGCAAAGCCAAATGAGAAGACATACAAGTCCAAGAACATATTGAGCTTTTTGGGGCCCCACTTTTTTTTTCATCAGTAGTGTTAATTTTTTGTTCGGTAGTGTAAATTTTCGGTCGGTAATGGAAATTTTTAATAAATACAGAGTCCGCCCCCTAAAGTAGCATTCATATACAGATTATAACACAGAATATGAATAAAGTTTATTAACTTCTGTAAAGTGAAGAACAACTGACCAAATTTAAGTTTGTTCATAACAGCTTCCTTTTGCTTCATAGAGATGATCAAATTCGCCTTCGCCTTCTCAACAAACAGAGCCATATCCTTAATTCTAGAGTCTCTTGTCATCTAAAACAACAACAATTCACATCAATCAAAACCCTAAAAACTTAAAATCTCACAAAAAATTAATCCTCCTAACAAATCACTAATACTCCACAAAGAATTAAAGATCATCACATATATGCTCAAAAAACTAAAAAAAATCAAAGATTGAAACTTTTTCAAGAAAAATTATGGACTCTCACCAATGAAATATGATCTTCCAACAGTTTAACATCGAAAACCCATCGATCATGCAATGATTTGAATCTTTTTTCAAGGGATTTTCGTTCTTGAGCGAGCGATTCAAGCTGTCGCTGTTGGTCTTCGATCATATCAACGAGTCCTTTAAAGATCTTCTTCCATGAATCTTCTCGATCTTTTGAAGGATTATCAGAAACAGTAGCTCTTCGTCTTCCCATAACTATGCACTAAATAAACTGCTTCTGTTGACAGATTAGCGAGTTCTTTTAGGGTTTCTGAGTTCGTGGGTATGGTGAATATACGAAGAAGATTGCTGATGGATTGAACAGCAGAAAAGTAGAAATTTAAGAGGATTACAGACGGTAGCGGAGAAGATGAAGAATTAGGGGTTATTTTTCTTCTGATCGAAGAGATTGTTGATTGATGAATTTGAAAAATTGATGCAACGGTCGAATCGGATTGCATTTATACTCCCCCAACGTTCGAATATAAACGTTAGGATCCGTTTTTCTTTATTCGGTATGGAGTTGGGTGGGTCTGGGCATTCGATTGTGATCGGAATTGCTAAAATTTTCTCTATTTTTCGATTTTACTGTTAAATTCTCCTTTTTTTTTCTCCATAATCATATGTACAACTATTAATTTATCTATTATAATAAAAGAAGATTTAAAATGACATTTGATATAATTCTAAACCATCTAATTTTAATTTTTTTGTTTTTTTCTCCTATTAAATAACTATATTAAATACTAATATTATTATTTGATTCCTTTTAAGATTAAAATTTGTTTTTCAATAAATTGAGAAAGATGTTTTTATAAATGTAACTTCTAAATAAATAAAATTTTAACAATAAATTTTTTTTTCTAAAACAGCAAATATTTTTAAAAATATGAAATATTTTAAAATGGTTTTTTTAAATGATTTTTTATAAAACAAAATAACTAAAATAAGTAGTTATAATAAGAAAATTTTAATATTAATATTTTTTAAAACGATTTATTTTGAATCAAAATGTTAAAAAAAAGCAACAAGGGTTTAGAAAATAAACGTTTATAACAATGATATCATTGTTTTTATTATTTAGATTTTACTCGTATGTAATTTCAATCATATGGTTTTATAATTAAAAAAATTTCTTTACTAATTATTTAATATTTTATTTATTCAACCCGTGTAATACACGGGGTACTAACCTAGTACATAAAATATAAAGTAAATTACACTGATCGTCTATAAGGTTGCTTAAATTTCACATTTCGTTCATAGGATTGAAAAATTATACGTTTAGCCTTAAGGTTTGGAAAATCGTAACATGTTTCGTCCATGCGTCTAACAATCGTTAATTTATTCCGTTAAGTAGTTGTAAATTGACCATTTTACCATTCTTCATTTTCTTTTCAGACCAACCCATCTCAACCACCACCACCAATCCACCACCACTCCTTATCACAACCACCAACACCACCATCTACACCACCTCTCCTCGCCACCACCACCATTCCTCGCCACCACCACCATACAACCCCATCTCCCCCACCACCACACACCCTCATCTCCACCATTGTTCCACCACACCACCACCATCGAATACATCTCCACCACACCACCACCGCCGAACGAAGCTTACCAAGATAGAGTGACGCCACCGCCACCTCCACCGCCGCCATCGCCATAGCCAGAGATCGGTTTAAAGATGGATATGTAGAGTTGTGTTTGGCGATGCGGTGGAGCCCCGGGTGGAGATGGGGTTTGTGGTGTGGTGGGGGAGATGAGGGTGTTTGGTGGTGGTGGCAGGGAATGGTGGTGGAGAGTGTGTTGGTGGTGGTGCAGATGATGGTGTTTGGTGGTTGTGACAAGGAGTGGTGGTGGTGTTGTGGTGGTGGTTGGATGGGTTGGTGTGAAAGAAAATAAGGAAAAATAATGGTAAAATGGTCAATTTACAGCTACTTAATGCAATGATAACAGTTGTTTGACCTAGGGACGAAACGTGTTACGTTTTTTCAAACCTTAAGACTAAACCTGTAAACTTTCAATATCAGGAATGAAAGATGAAATTTGAGCAAAGCTGAGAGACGATCCATGTAATTTAATCAAAAATATAAGTATCAACATCCTAGTTTCCCCATGAATCGATGATTGTTCGTTGATTTTTACCACAAAAATTTCCATGGTGGAGCGGTGTTACCAGTTGGGGATTTCATTCACCAGTTCAAGATCCCTTTTTTCGGACTTGACTACAATGGCCTTATAAACATATACTTTTTTAAGATAAAATATTATGCAAGTATAATCATATTAACCAATATTATTTTCTTATTGACTAATATAGTGTTTATATGATATGCTAAACGTGTTATTATATAACAATGTAACATTGTGAAGATTATATAAACATTTCTGTTACTGTCGAGCTATATCATATAAGACGGTTATGTAACCAACTGTTTTTCCACTATCTTTCTAACTTATGTTGTAAATGTTAAGCTGTACACCACAAGTATTTTATGGAAGTTCTTATGATTCTTCGTTTAATATTATTATATGTTTAAGGAACAGTATAAATTATATCCAAAATACTATAAAATATGCCTTATCATAACATTTCTCTTTTCATCATAGTTTAAAGGGATAACGAACTTAAGATGATTCAATTTCATAAAGTTTGTTTTAGTTGTAAATAAAATAAAATTTTAATAAAGGTTACGATTAACTTACTATTTTATAGATAACTTGTTAATGATAAGATTGTTCAATCAAACTTTTGTATATTAAAGTCTTCATACTTGTATAGAATGAATACACTTCTGATTTTTTATAAAAAAAACTACCATGTTGTAAATTTTGCTTTATAAGATTATTAATGTTACCTTATCAAATTTAACCGACTTAAAATTTAAAGTTATTATATGATTTTTTTGACAAGCACGTGCTTTTTAGATAAATCTAGAGATTTTAATATACAGATATTAGTTTATTCATTTTTACTTGTTTTTTAAAACTTGTTATGGTACTTTAGTATAATCAAATTAAGTTGAGCAATTTTTACGAACGTATGTTGGTTTTTTATTATGCTATTGACCCATGTTCGTATAAAACTCTTTGAAACATACAAGCATTAGGTGACCACATTTCTATCAAATCAAAGGAGTATATATTATATATAATATATATATATATATATATATATATATATATATATATATATATATATATATATATATATATATATATAATTAGACTCAAGTAAGAACACTCCTTACATTACAACCACTTGTAACATAATTATTTGACTTGTGCATACTTTTCCATTTGGCTCCTTGTACTTTATTAAGTTTAAGCCACCAAAAATAAATTAACAAAAGGCTAATATTAGTGGTGCTAACTAAAAAGGTGTTTTGTCCTGGAGCATCAATTGGCCCATCTAATTGTTAAAATGGATACATGCATTTTTATGATCATTTTTAAGTGATACTTACAATTACAATAATTCAAACACTATAAACATGTTAAAAACTTGAATTTTGTTCAGTGTCCTTCAATATTTTTTAGAACAGCATAAGTCGTGTGCATATCACTTAAATTAAAACAGAAAAATTAAAAGAAAATGATATATTAATTTGAAAATATACCTTAAAAATATTAAAAGTACAAGCATTTTGATCAATTGATATAATAAATAACATATAAGTTAAAATGGTTCTTAATAATTCTTAATATATTTGTGGTTTTTAATATATAACTAGAATTTGTTTATAGCAAATAGTTTAAACTATAAGAGTTTAATATATAACTAGTTTAAATGGATAATTACTGACTAAAAAGGGCTGTTCTTATATACCTGTAAAGATTATGGGGGTGGTTGCTGAATTTTGCTTTTGCTTTGTTAGTGGGTGGCCTCGTTTAAGAATATGGAAGTTGATTTGCACATTTTTAATGCCACACCATACTTTTATTTATTTAGTAATATCTGTTTATTAATTTATGTAAAGCTAATATATATAAGGACATTACAACGGGAGCGTAATATAGTCGAAAAGGCTAACGACGAAACACTACCACAAACTCACTCATTAAAGGCAAGAAAAACGAAACATCAATATCTTTGATAACAATTAAACTTTATATAAAAACGAAACTATCACAGCCCACATGTTGTATCGAAACCATTGATAATATTCGAAATATAAAAAAATATATCTTTAAAAAATTGACGTCGAAAAGTTCATAAAATTAGGCATGTGGTAGTGGAAAAAACTAAAACACTTAAAAATATAAAAAAATACGTGCAAATTTTGATTTAAAAAACATACTAAAAGTTAGAGAGAAAAAAAGATATTGTATGGATTCGAAACTTTGAATCTATTTTGACGACTTGTAAGTTTATGAGTCGATGCTTTATACATTAAGACGTATAATTTCGCTTTTAATAGAAATTATACCGAAACCTAAATAAAAAGATAAACAATTCGTAACAGTATATTTAGAACCGTTTTTGAATGAAATTAGTCTAGACATAGATAAAATAAATACTTCGCACTGGTACATTCGGAATTTTAAATGTTAAATTATAAGAACTATAAGAGAACAGTGTAAAAAAAATTTGAGTGTAAAAAAAACAAATAAATAAATACAGGGTGTAAGGTATTGATATAGTTAAGCTCTGAGTGGTTAAAATGTAAGATTTTAGGGGAGGGGGGGATGTATATTAATAAAAAAATGTCCATAATAATATACCTTCATATTTGATTAAATTTAAAATAAAATACTTGTATCAAAAGCTTAAACACTGTCATTTAGATTTTAATATATTTTTTTATCATCCTTGTATTTGTTATAATATAGTATATATACAAATACATTTTGTGTCCTTGTGAACAGTAGCGTGTATTATTAGGCTCTTGTCACATAGCAACATCTTAGTTTTTATTTATTAATATTATTATTTTTTTTAAATTTCATTTTAGTTTTTTTCAACACTAACAATCGATCATATGAAACGTCCCTCAAATGGAGAAACTTGTACATCATGTGCATCTAGATTCATTAATTCTAAAGGAAGCATATAAACTGTGAAAAACCGATCGAAATCAGGAACAAATCCACGACCTAAAAGCTTTAAGCTCTATCCCTCATCTTCTATGTCACTGGAGCAAATGGCCAATTGTAAATTTCATTTTAGTTAACTAAAATAAACATTGGAAGCTCACAACTAAACTACTTGCGGTCCAATTGCCTCACTAAACTATCTCACCCGGGTTCGACTCCTAGGCATGTGTTTTTTTTTTGTGAAACACAATTGGCGGCCACACATTTCAACTTAGACACGCACTATCATTTTAAATATTTAAACACACATATCAAATTGTTGCACACAATAAATTTTAATTTTTTAAATTCTTAAGTATTTTTAAGAGTATAATTATTATATAAACATATTCTTTTTTCTCCTATAAATTTTAAGAAAAAATATTTTCTGATGTTCCGAATATACCTGAAAGATGTTATTTTTATTCAATATAAGTTTTTTTTAAACCAGCCCGTGTGATATATAATATTTTTAATCCTTTTTATTTTTAACTTAACAAGCTGGTTTGGAAACGCAAAGAAAAGGTAATTCAACATAGGAATTGAAGGCACATGTAATCGACAATAATAATAATAATAAACAAAGCACACGCATATATAGAATTTCTTATTAGTTAATATCCAATTTAACAACAATATTATGTTTTTCAATTTTGAATATATCGTTATGATAGAATTTTTTTTATCTTTATTTTGGTAGTTAGAATAGAGCTGCCACAACTTGCAGTCATAACTCACCAGCTGTAAAGATAACAAGCACTTGAGAGCTTACAAATATATTATTTTTCGCTATATAAAACCCCGATTCTAGTGATTGATACCTTAGAAAAAATCAGAAGAAATTTTTTGTGGGGAGGTTCGAAGAACATAGACAAAATGCATTGGGTTTGGTCGGACATAATCACGTCTACATAACACGATGGTGGGCTCGGTATTGAGCTTCTAAAGGACATCAAGAATTCTTTTAGTAAAGTAGTGATGACAGTGTAAGTTGAAACCCCATAGACTTTGACGCAAAGTCATCAAAGGTAAGTCACTCAATTCATAATTTGATTATTCCAAACTCGTGTAAAATTGTAGTTTGTGATGTTTGGCATAAGCTATCAAGAATTAAGGTAGCTTTGAGATAACAAAATGTTAATCCGACTAACCCAATCAAAGAAGACAGGGACGAGAAGCGAGTGGTTTTTTTTTTTTTTTTGGTTAGATGCATGAGCTAATAATTCTCCTCTAAATGTCTAATCCTCGTTATCTATATATAAGATGGAGATGAAAAAAAGATGTTACATTAGTGATTGTATCAGATTGTATCACTAGCAATGAATTGGTAGTTAAATTGAAGTGGTTTGGTCGAATACTCCTATGAGGGTGTTTGAAATCGCTAAAGTCAATCAATGTATTCAGATTTTCTAATGGTGTAAATGGGTTCCTATCTAAGTGTATATTTGTTTTGGAGCCCAAATGGGTTGTTTCGCGGATGCTCTCGTTAGAAGAAATGTGGTAGTGAACTCATTATATGGTGCACAATATGTAATGAGTGTCAAGAGCCGGTGAAACACATGTTAACTCCATGTTACGTAGCTACACATTTGCCGGTTTGTGAGCTCATGGGGCACCCTTTCACCCATTATTACATTTTCTACTCGTGACTTGTTGGACTTACATAAAAAATGTCTTTCAGACATTTTTTAGAAACAAAGTTATTT
Organism: Flaveria sonorensis; assembly: GCA_025506505.1. Taxonomy (NCBI): domain Eukaryota; kingdom Viridiplantae; phylum Streptophyta; class Magnoliopsida; order Asterales; family Asteraceae; genus Flaveria; species Flaveria sonorensis. The sequence continues at coordinate 1,545,558 of CM046432.1, read as the reverse complement.
AAACGATAACTTTTTACTTTTTGTTGTTGCATTTAAAAGACGCGTAACGAGATGGTATTCAACAAAATAATTAAGTTTATCATTGAATTCAAATACACATGACATTAATTAATTTAGTGAGGTGAAAAGTAATTTTGGATTCCACTGAGAAATAAAGAAATTGGAGGGGCGGACTATCATGGTGGAGGGACGGCTATTGGCTCTTAATAAATCCATTTCCACAAAGGCAACATTGTTTTGGTTATTATTTTATTAATTTTTCTTTTTTTGTTAAAAAGGTAAATGGCATTTATCAAAAATATTTTTTAATTTTAATTATATTAATTTACACCGTTTGGGTTGTAGCCAATGGTCAGAGGCAAAACCGTATGTATTTAAGATGTTCTATTTATTTAAAGATCGGAGGTTTAAGTTAAACCTAAGATATAAGTGTAAAATTCAAGGTGTGGGTTTTTTTGAGGGTTTTTCTTTACAAAATTGATTTTGAGATTTTATTTTATTTATTAATATTTTTTTCACAAATCACTATGTTTTTGTTTTGGTTTTAATTTTCTTATAAGCATAACACACTTCTTATTTTTCTAGAGTTTTATGTTGCATACATCATCATTTTTTAAACTAAAATCTATAAATTAGTGAACTGTCGTTTACAGACACTGTAAACGGCAGTTTACTCTTAAACTATAGTTTATTTTTTTGTAAACGGCAGTTTACCTTTTATCAGATTCATATATGGTGTATGAATCTAGAACCCTTTTTTCTATCATTTCTTGATGATGTTTTTGTTTTTAATTTTGGCTTTAATAGTATTAATTATCATTAATTTTATTATTATTACTATTATTTTTCTTTTAGATTATTATTATTATTATTATATTATTATAATAATAATTATATTATTATTATTATTATTATTGCTATTATTATTATTATATTATTATTATATTAATACAAACTAAATGAAACATATAATGTGTGGATTAAAACATTAGGCTATATCATAATCCAAAGCATTTGCTTTAACTGCACACGACTTTCCGCCGCAAAACGGGGCCACATATTCTAGTTATTACATATTTAACAAAAATATGATTACTAAAACCATTAAAAAAAAATCCTATGATTCCTATCTATTGTTGAACGATCAATTAAGTAGTCGTTATCAAGTTGCACTCGAGCACATACCAATACGAATCGAACTCGTTTGGCTTGTAATATTCCGTTTGAGCTGGAAATCGAACTACTATTCAACTCAAGTCAATTCGTGATCTGGTGGGTTGGTTCGTTTTTCATATAGTTTTTACGTTTTCATAACTTTAAAAAATCAAAACTGGAAATATTAAAAAAACATTTGAAGCTACTAATACGCGATGATAAACATATATTAAGCAAATCAACAAACGAGCTACCTTCACCTTAAACTCAGTTGAAATGTTATAGTGTACAAACATGTATTTATTGAGCAAATTTCAAACAAATAACTAACGAGTTGAAGTCATAAAATTAGCATGTACTCTCGAATGTTTAGTTTAAGACCATGGTTATCCGATGTTCATAATGGGATTAGCACTAATAATAGTTTAGTCCATCGATTACGCGATATAGCTTTTAGATCATTAAAACAATAATTAAATAGAAAACAATACAATAAAGTATTTTTACTTTATTGTTATCTACCATTCAATGGCAATCGGCTAATAAAAATTTTATCACTTGATAAAATTTAATAAAATTCCCACACTTTTTATTGTATTCCCTTCGAATTTCTTTAATTTCCATAACAAAAACAAAAATGAAAACTAAAAAAAGATAAGATTGTCAATTAAGTAAAAGCCAAGCTTCAGACTTGCCTAAGTGAACACATAGACACGAACTCAACCATTTCCCCGAAAAGGTTCTCGAGAGGCAGCGATTCTCACGTTCCATACCAACCCACACGATGGACCTAATGATCTTGGTTGTCCGGTCACCATCTCCGCCTTGGTTGCCGCCACGATCAACTCCTTGTGGCTGGAGAAACCAAAGTTAATGCAGAATGAAAGGGTGGAATGAAGAAATGATAAGTTGGTTGGTTGTATATAATGAGTTGGGTGTGGTGGTGGATTTTTGGTTGTTCTCATGTGGCTTAATAGCGGATGCAACTAAGTAAAGGTTAATAAATAAATATATATAATAATACAATAAGACATATTTGTAAGATCCATTTGTAAAGAGATGTATTTGTAGGGTCCATTTGTATACATGTTTTAGGTTAATCATTCATAGGTTCACTAAGTATGCTTAAGTGCTCGATTGATGAGTTTTTTTAATAATTAACTCACATACCCAGTATATAATGAAACTTAAACCTTAACCGCTTAAAGGATATAGTGATATACTATTCCAATACCTTGTCATCATTGACTACATGCTATTTGATACTTGGTTTTATAATTGGTGGGTGTATCTTAAAGTTATCTGATTTTATTGATTATGTCTTACAAAAGACTTGAACTTATTTTAGTATCTAAAATTAAAATGTCATTTGGTTCAAGCTTTTAAGTCGTAAAACAAAATAAGTATTTATATCTTCATGGTTTGGTTTTGAACTAAATTGGTTCTAAAGAAACCTCATGGGTTAATTTGGTTTATGATTCTAACAATTTAAGGGTTCTTTTGTGTGTGTGTTTTGACAACATAATATTAGAAACAATACTACTTAAAATTAACCAGTGACACAATGACATTGATTAAAAAAGTTGTGTTATATTTATATCCAATATTCAAGTGAGTTTAGAAATAGATATATTAGGTATCTAGAATCTTGAATCAAATCTATATTCACCTATGGTAAAAGAAATTAAAATCAAAAGAACGTTGAATCTAATATGATTATGCTTAAACTAGCCTTTGGTGTTTGCTTCTTGAAATAATTGCAAGTGTAAGGAAAATTGGAACTAGATCATTAAATATATATATATGAAAGTGGTTTTATTTGAACTTGTGTGTTTCTTGATTGAACATGAAGTGTAAATGTATATAAGAAAGTTTCAAACTTTAGCATATAATCCCCATGGGGTTTAAAGTTGTTTTAAGCTCTTCCCGTTAGTTAAATGTAAACGATATTTACGTGATTGTCATTTGTATATATTTTTATTTAAAAAGTTGTATGTTATTATTAGAATTGGTTCGTTACAATGATTTGGTCCGATTCAACCTCTTAAAGTCATCATGTACTTACAAAATGGATTAGTCATCATGTACTTATGTGACACGAAAGTCACCTTTGAGAGATTATGATTAAAATCATATTCTTTCCTTCAAAATAATCAATTTTTTTTATTTAACCATCATGATTTCAATTCCAACGTGATACATAAGCCATGCCCCTACCTTAAAGCTTGATATGGTGTGTAAATTTCACCCCATTAAAAAATAAGAATTCTAAAATTGTCCATATATAGTCTTTCACAAAATGTCCCTTTCGAATATATGCTACCATAATATGTGTCTCTAAGGCCAAAATAAAATCGTGTCAATTTTAAACATTTTTCTTGAATTAAAAATCTAGAGGGGGTCGACCGTGTCAATGTTCGAAGAAAGTAGACACTCATAGTGAGGGGCATTTTAAAATAAAACCTTGATCAAAATGACAATTTATTAATATTCTCTTAAAAAATAGTTATATGAAATGTGTTTATAGTTATTTAATCCAATTGACATTAGGGATGAGCGTTTGATACAAAGTGCCGGTACCGTCCGAATAAAAACAATACCAATACTCGATTTGCCTAATTTCACGATCAGTATTAAGCGGTACCGGTAAATACCAAAAAGTACAAATGCAGTGCCAAGTATCGACAAAATAGTATTTTAAACCATTTTGATGTAATTTTTTGAACATTTTAAATGTATTATATTCCATATTCACTAAAACGTATTATATTCAGATTCAAGATTACGAATGTTGTCTGTACAACTTTAAAACATTCTTTTAATGTTTTCAGCATTATAAATTATTAAATTTGTACCCAAGATTCACCTAATAACTTATTCTTAAACCAAATAACACATATTTTATGCTAGTGCTATTCCTTGGTATATATTAACAAATTACGCAAGTGTAGATCTGATCCATGCGCACTTAAATGTTATAGCCCCTTTTCCAAGGGTCATCCTAATCCATCCTCTTTTTTTGTTTTTTTTGAACGGCAAATGTACCACCTTTTTTCGGAGGATATGTGTTATTTTAATCGGGCCCATCTATTTGTTTTCCAGATGGGACCGCACTCCCAACCCCCTCAGAAATTTTACTCAGAGTGAGACTTGAACCCATGACCTCCTCTTATTTACATGTCATGGGTACCTCACCTTAATCAGTTGGGCTAAGGGGCTGTTTGATTACCGCTGACTCAGTAAGATCTGACTGAGTCAGAAGCTGACTCAGTTAGAAGTTCTGACTAAGTCTGCATCTGACTGAAACTTGGCTGTTTGATTCAGTATCTGACTGACTCTGCTGAATGATAAAAATAACCATATTGCCCCTCAGTTCTGACTGAGTCTGCATTTAACTGGTGTTGTGAAATCAATAAAAAAAGCCAATTTTTTAAAAAGAACATAATAGCTTAAAATTCAAAATATCATACAAAATACAAGTTAAACATAAATCATACATAATCCAAACAAACCGGCGGAGGGAGGGCGCCGATAGGGCTACAAACGAACTGAACGTTCAACGAACAGTTCGTGAACTGTTCGGCGGGAAGTTCGTTTATGTTCGTTCGTTTAGTAAATGAACGAACACGAACACGAAAAATTCATCGTTTAGTTAAACGAACGAACATGAACACAAGCCGTGTTCGTTCATTTATGCTCGTGAACGTTCGATAATGTGTTCGTTTATGTTCGTTCGTGAACGTTTGATAATGTGTTCGTTTATGTTCGTTAATGTGTTCGATTATGTTTTGATTTTTGTCTTAGTTATTTTTATGACCAGTATGTCAAGTGTTTTGGATATTTATGTTACGTGTTTATTTATTTTTAGTAAATTTTATGATGAAAATGCTGATTTTATTCTAAAATAAATATGTGGTCATTTGTGTTCATGGACTTCTTTGTGTTCGTCATGTTCATGAACATTTGTTTGATTTCGTTTGATTTGTTTGTGTTCGTTTGTGTTCGGTAAGTGTTCGTGAACACTTCATGAACATGTTCATTTCCTTAATGAACGAACACTAACAAGAAAACCCGTTTGGTAAGTGTTCGTGAACAGTTCATGAACAAGTTTTTTCTTAATGAACGAACACGAACAAGGCATTGTTCGTGTTCGTTCGGTTCGTTTGCAGCCCTAGGCGCTGGTGAAGAGGAGCGGCGGAGGGAGGGCGCCGGTGAAGAGAAGCGGCGGGTGGAGGGGATTGGTGAAGAGGAGAGGGTGGAGGTTTTGATCAGTGAAGAAGATATTAGGGTCTCGGTCAGCATCTTGCGACCGAGTCAGTCGCCAAGTCCGGAATGTCAAACGCGCTGACCGGCTGACCGAGTCAACCAGTCAGTGGTCAGCACCTTTCAGAAGCCCCTAAGGATCATTGGTCCTCTGCGTCTTCTAACTAATAGAAGGGTTGAAAAATAAAAAGTTTGATGTTACTAAAATGAAATAAACACATAACTTACAAATTATATGTTTTTTAGATAATTAGTTAAGTAACAATTATAAATATTTATTATTGTGCTAAATTAAAGGAGAAACGTTAGCACCAAGACACTCCACAAGATCGGGTTGTAAAATGATTCATATTTGTTTGTATGTGTTTGCGTAATTCCATGTATAATGTGTTTTAACGTGTAAGTAAACAAATATATAATTTAACTAATAATGATTCATTTGTATTTCTCATGAAAAAATTAAAGCACCTGAAATATCTATAAAGATGAATAGTCTTACGCACATGAAATATTCACATAGATAAATAGTCTCACGAGAAGATCAAAGCACACAAAAATATCAGAAAAGATGAAAAAATAACTCATGTATGAATAGATGAATAGGAATGATTAAAAAAGATACTAGATAAGTAAACTCGTAAGTTGACACATTTGAAATGTGCATCCGATACAAGACCAATTATCAGGTTAGTTTTAGAAATTTTCATGGGCATAAGACGTTATAATAATAGTTGATACCCAACCAGATTACCCAAAACATATTCGTTTAGCCGATTATAAAGAATTTTAAACTAATAAGAATATCCTCTCCAACCTCTCATGCTTCTACAACCGAGATATACCATACCACACAACACACATTCAGCATCACAATATACAATAAATTAAATCTCTTGTTCTAAAACATACAACTTTAAACTAATAACATCCATAGATGTTTTTATATGTTCTATGTTTCATTTTACAACAACATATCATTCATTAATAAATGCTGTAACAATTAAGTGAACTACAATGCCACAGGACCAACATCCTCCCTCTCCATGCATTAACAGTAGTACACAAACGTACAACCATCATGCTCATATCATATACACCTTAACATCTTTCATCCCCATACCAGTTATCCTTCTCCTTCGGTCCCGTCGGTCCTTCCTCGCCGTAAAGCTCCATCGGAAAAAGGTCGATGAGCGTCTCCACCGTCAACCGTATGAAAAACGGGAGGTGGCTAATGATCTTCTCGAGCTCCGACCGCCCGTCATACAACACCGTTGGCCCCCATTCCCGCATATACTGCAGCCAGTCGGGCTCCGTGATAACACCGCCAAGATGCTCTGCTGCTATAATCTGGTACCGTTTGCTAGCGTCGATAAAGTGATCACTTTTCTCGACATCGTTCTTCACCCCGATCCCGAACTTTGTGGACCCTTGGATGTACGTCCCCGCATTCGGGAAACTAGCGTGCCCGTGTTTTGAGGAGTAAACGATCGGTTTGTTACCCTCGATGAACTCTAGGTTACTAGCGTCGACCCACTCGCCCCCGCTATGCTCTGAAAAATAAACACTCCAAAGCTCGCCGTCGAAGTTGCTTATCCGGAGCGTAAAGTGCTCCCAATCACCGACGTGCTCGCCAACCCTGTTCATCTCGATGTTCAGGTTTAAAAGCTCGACGGTGAACGTAACAGGCCCGTTAAACGGGCAGAAAATCCACATGGCGATGTCCGTAAATGTACCGCCTAACGCGGGTTTAATGTGCACGTAAAGCTCGGCGCTTTCGAGGTTCCCGTGTTTGACGAAGGTGTCGTCGTTTTCATCCTCGGGTAAATCCAACCAAAACTCACCGTCGTTCTTCCCGCCTTGCGGCAAGATCGACCCATCGGAGTCGATTGATATCCCGTGTGACTTTCCTTTTTTGTACAAAAGTGCACCGTTGTCGAAAAACCACTGGACCGATGACGGTAAATATACGTCATCGGGGTGAAAGTAGACCGTGGGCCCGTAGTGGTCGATTAACGCCTTTATTTGCTCCAGATTCGGCATTGCTTCAAAATCAGGGTTCAAATTCCGCAAGCAACAGATATCCAATTCATCACCAGAATTAGAATCCGTACTACAGAAAAACGTCCCGACGGTAACACCTCTACAAAACATCCCGGTTTTACACGCTTTCGTGTTCCAAACTCGAAAACTCGAAGAAGTCGTGAGTATAACATCATCAACTTCACAGTTTTCAGTAAGGTCGTCGAGTACACATCTAACCTCCTCAACATCCGGCTCGTTTTCATCAACAGTGACCACAAATCCCAAAGCCCGATAACCCTCCGGTGGAGTCGGTCGCCACACGTAAGCAGTGTCACAATTCCAGATTAGTTCATAACCCAGAGGTAACTCCAGAGGAGGAAGGGTTCCGGTTTCGGTTTTTCCAGCATCTTGTGCCACTAGTACATAACCCCGAAGTTGTTGATCGGTTGGCTGACCATAGTGACCAAAAGTGAAGAACCCATCGGGTACCGACACCGGTTTATAAAACGTAACGCCACTGGATTTTGCCTTATTTGGGGTGTAACTCGATATAACCTCGAAGTCTTTAACCTGTGCGACTTCTAATTCCCCGAGGCTTATTCTTCCGGTAGCGAAACCTTGGCCTGCAGATCAGACATTGTGAGTTAAGAACATGAACAGATGCAAATTATGATTTTATAAAGTTAAGCCTAGTAGTTTTCAAATTTTAATTGGCATTGTTATCGCAAAGGTTTTCTAATTTTGGTAAGTTTCACCTTAGCAAAAGATTGGACATAGTTCATGTGTAGCGATATTCATGCCCACTAAATGATCGATCAGATCAGGTTGATATCAAAGTCAAAGGTACGGGTTGTGATGGCATATCACTGTAAGGAAAAAGATTAACGTCGGATTTGTGGCGTTCGTGCAATGTGCAGGCTTTGTGTGTGTGTGTGTGTGGGGGGGGGGGGGGGGTTGTTAGGTTATTGTTGACGCGTATTCATTAAGAAAACCTAATCAATGTACAACTATAACACCAATAACATGATTAAGAACACCTAATCAACGTACAACTATAACATCGGTAACATGATTAAGAATACTTAATCAATGTACAACTATAACACCGATAACATGATTAAGAATAATCAACGTACAACTATAACACCGGTAACATGATTAAGAATACCTAATCAATGTACAACTATAACACTGATAACATGATAAACTATGAGTGTAATAAGGATTTATATGTCTATTTGAAAACATTCTATCACATTTGAGATCAAAATTAAGCTTAGTTGACCACTAAAAGTCAAACTTCAATTACTGTTCTATTAAACTTCACTTCCCGTTGACTTTCAATTTAGCCAATTTGATCCAAGTTAATTAGGAGATTAATCAACAGAGAAGAATTCCCAATTCTTCTACTTGTGAACAACTCAACAAGCAATTAGAAATTTGTCTTTTCAGGTCAAATAACTTTATTCTGTATAAATTATGTAAATTTTGACAACCATACTCAAAAATTATAAGAGAAATTGGGCATAACAAAAGAAAAATGTTGTTAATTAAAACCCATACAGAATATGGAATTAAAATTTTGAAATACACAAAATAGGTATGAACAGTCAAAGTGAAATATGATCAGCAAAGATTGCAATTGAATTAAATCCAATGCAGTTGGAACCTTGGAAAACTTTGATCAACTGTATTATCAAAATCAATTAGAGAAGTCAAAGTTAGAAATACCAAGATGAATTATGCATTTATGTTCCAATTATGGTAATATACAAAGTCAACACAAATTTATGCAGCCTAATAAAGTCAAACGATGCAGAAACAGAGTCAAATTAACAAATTGATCACAGATAACGAAACCAATTCGATCAAAACCCAAAACCCATCAACAATTTCGCTCAAAATCAACCAATAACACAAACAATCATCAAAACAATCAAGAATAAAATACCTTCAGGCCATTGAGGAAGAGGTGCAGGAAGAAGAAAGGGCTTTTTTTCTTCCAACACCAGATTGTACAATTCACCATCTCCATCGCTGCAACAACACTCGAATCCGAACATCGTTTGATTCAATCACCTTCGAATCGCCGATTGGGTCACCGGAGAGTGAAATCCGGCGATGGGTGGAGTGAATTTGGGGGTGAAAGATTGAGGGTTGGAGTGAATTTGGGAAAAACAAACCCCCCCTTCTTCTATAACTGTGGAAGATGATGAAGGGGTGTTGAATGGAAGATTGAGTGAGACGACGGCAAGTTATAGAGAGAGAATGATGGTGGTGATGATGACTAAACAATGGCGTATGTGAGTTAACTTTATCGGTTTAGATATTTCATCACCGTGGCGTGTATTTCTAAAATCCGATATATCCTAAACATTTTCATAAGTAAGAATTATGAAGATATTTAATTTCATCGGCTATTTAAATTAAACAGAGGAAATTCATTTGTTTAGATTGGTGTTATTTTCGTGATTTTAATCTTTCTATCTTTTATTTTGCAATGTATTCATACTTGCTAGCTTTCGTTTTTTTTCCTATATAATTTTCGCAATTCAAAAAAAAACTAAGAATTATGATTTTGTTTACTATTAATAGCATTCGCGTCCGATTATCTATACTAACCATATTAATATAATTTAAGAAAAAATATATGATTTTTATACAATCTAGCACTCTATCCTATTCTTTAAGATATGGGTTAGTTATATGAACTAACTTTTCAATTCATATGTTTAACAACTTCTATTCAATTCTTATATCTATTTTATATATTTATGTGAGTCGAAAAAGAGAAAAATAATAAACAAGTGAATAAACAAGTATTTGTTTAATTTATTAGAGTTAAATATAATGAATAAGATGTGGATGAGTTAAGAAGATAAACTGATTTTATGAATTATATGTTTTTAACTAAATTATATAGATAGAAAAAAAGAACAGAATGTAAATGCTCTGGAATAAGAAATTATAGGTTTGATTCTAATCGTTTAACGACTAGAAGAGGAAAGCATGCCACAATGGTTGTAAGTAGTAGTATTCAAATTCAAATATCCAAAATTTCAGAACGGATATCTTGACTTCCAAAAAAAATTGTATTATTTTATAAATTTAATAAAAAATAATAATTATATTGAATTTTTTTTCAGATATCCGAAGTTTTTATTAAAATATCCGAAACATTTAAAAATATCCGAAATTTCTAATTAATATTTAGTATTTTTAATTTTTTTAAAAAAATATTTCAGATATGAGATATCTGAAAATTCTCAAAATCATATACGAATCCGATTTTGAATTTTCGGATATCTGAATTTCGGATTTTAGGACGGATTTGGTTTCGGATTCAAATATTTTTAAACACCCCTAATTGTAAGGATGATTATCGAATGAGTATTCATAATCTTAATTTCATATTTGTAGGTGATTCGATTTAATAAAAAAATAGGTTCTACCTTAAGGCGTTTAATGTTTTAGAGTCTTCAACTTTTCTTGAATATTAAGTTAAACGTACATTAATATTGAAAATATTAGTAAGTATGTAAAACTCCTTCATAGTTTTTACTTTGCTTAAGTCGCTCAAAATGACCAGCCGCCACCCCTCTCATATTTGATTGCAAAATCGTGTCCAAAGCACGACCCAATATACAATGGGTATCAGTTATATTTGTTGAAACCAGACGTACCTGTTAGTTTGTTAGAATTTCCATCTTAGGTTTCTAGGTGATTTTTTTCTTACGATTCTAGTCTTTATATAATTTATGTTTTTGATAACTATAATAAGTTATAATAAGATACATTATATATATATCATCATAAAAAAACTTATATATGTAAAATATGTAATTTTCATGATAATATAGATCTAAAGAGATAAATGATAATACGACATTGACCTTTGTTTCCGTAATTTATAATAGTTTAATTTTCATAATAATATTTAATTTTCTTTATTTTTTATATATTGTGGTTTAAATTAAACTATACAGACACCAAGTTTGAATTGGAATATGCTTTCGTTTATCCCGATTGCATTAAATAATTTTTTAAATAAAATATATGTCGCATTGAAAGCTTGATCTTCGACGTTTTGTCACCTCTTTCGAACTCACAACACTGTCTTATGTTTGTTATTAAATAAATGTTAGTTTAATTTTCATTTTAATAATTATAAATTCAAAATATATTCCACGAGAACTACGTGCCGATTAGCAGTCCTGGTTAGTTATTGTTATAGCTTAGCTCCAATTTTGATTCTTTTGAATAATACAATTATTAATTCTGTTTAAACCAATAAAGATTGTCTAAACCAGTTACAGATTTGAATTCATTATTAACATTTTATTGAAAATCTTATGTCTGTGAGCTTATATATATGTTCAAACCTTATTGATAAAGAACCATTTATCTCGAAGGGGATGAAGATAGAGACTCGAGAGAGAAGTGCAATAACATGAAGAGCGGACGAGCTATTTCAAATTCTGACTGGACTGGTCGTGGTACGCCATCATTGGGGTAGCGGCTTCAAACTTCCGAGCAAGCCATTACTTTCAAACTTTGGTTATCTTAAAGAATTCACACTAGAATCTTATTCTCCATGTCTACAACTTAACTAAGTATTACCTTCCTTTTATTTTTTAAGTAATTAACAAATTATGAATTAGGTAGTTAATCTTTGATAAGTATACAAAACATGTTATAAGTTTTTTATAAGCAACACATACGTCATTTATACTAGTTAAATCATAGTCATTGAGTGGCATGTGGGGGTATTTTGTACTTTCTCATCTCCTTTAATTAGACTTTCATTCTCTCCGAACCCTAATCTCTTCAACACCACCACCTCGCTCCACCTTCACCAGTGACATTCACAGCCACTGACATCAAAGACTACCCCCTTGATCTCTTGACACTAATTTTATGATTGTAAGAAACGGTTGCATCTATACTTTCATGGCTTGTCAACCTTAACATAGAACATTACGGTCTCAAATATCAGAAACAGGGTTGAGTATCAAGGTGATTGGAACACCAATTGTACCATGCTATTTTGTGCATTTGTTAATACCCTAAAGTTTTGACAAGTTGAGGTTGATTAAAAATTATCTTCAGTGTTTAACTTAATCATATTTTACATTTAAGAATGTTTATTCATTGTTGATATTCTATGCAATCTGTTGTATAATCGTCTTTCCTATAATTCAATTGAAATAACTTGTGTTTAAACCCCTAATTTGACGAGAGGGTGATGTCCTTGTCAATTGAACATAAAGTGCCTAATAATGTTTTTTCAGTTCATTTCTTACTCTTCTCATCCTAAACTTTCTTCGGTCGTTACCCAAAACCTAGGTCACCCAAACATATCAGCTATTGTTTATTAAATTACAAGAATGGTCCATATAAGATTTAAAAAGTCCAAAATATCCTCATATCACATGATTGTGATTTAGCCTTTTAAATTAACTGATGTTAGAACAAGGGATGTATTTGTTACAATCCTAAAACTTAAAGGATCATGTGTGTACTTATCAAAGATTGAGACCTAATCCATAACTACCTATATACATAAAGGATGAATTTGATGATTGACTTTAAACTAGTAGTGTTCCCATGCGTGTTGCACCGTGATGGAGCTTGCACTGGAAATTCTACCATGATCCTAAATATTAAAATACGAACACAAAAACATGTCACTATCACTTTCGCTTCAACATAAAACCCTAAGGCATTAAGAAACTCGATCACAAACCCTAATTTGAATATCACCTAGACACCTAAAAATCTAATAAAAGACACTCTTTTTAATTTAATTTACTTTGACTAAAAAATCAGCACATTTTAATCTTCCATCTGAAACTACACAAAAATTTGTTAGAATTTTTAAAGAAAAACATAAAAGAAATAATAATCACGCATGTAGGCAGCAACAGGAATCAAACTCAAGTCACCTTATCACTCCATCAAGCCTATTTCTTGTGTTACATATTCACCCTCCTTTATTTAACTTTAACATGCTTTTAAATTTTCAAATAAAATTAAATAAATAATTACACAAAAAGCAACATGAGGATTCGAATAAGGGGTTCCTTCCCTACAACAGGCACTTCCTACCCCTCTACCAAGCATTTTTTTGTGTTACATATCAACCGCTTCTTTATTTAACTCAAACCTGATTTTTAATTTTTCAAAAACCAAATAACAAGTGGATATCACATTACAACACTTGAATGGGTCTCACTAAACCCCAACCAGGTGGTAGCAGGGTGATTTGGACTACAACAACCAGGTGGTGAAAATAATGAATGGTCATGAGCGATGCTAACTTATTTGAACCCCTTTTGAGTTAACAAGTTTTATAGCATCTCTTCGTTTTGATGAGTTGTTCACATTTTTAAGAACGATAACGGTGATCTACTCCCTTCCTAGTTGTGTGCCTTGGCATATCTCCCATCAGCCACCCACTTAATTGTCTGTTTATATGGACATAGTAGTTTAATTTAAGGTGACAAGAACCTATATACTATCTACTTGGTTGGGTAAACAATTTTAGTTGGATCAGTAATGCACCCTTAGGCCCTCCATAGTGGGGGGTAAAGGTGATGATTTGAGACACTATCACGCTGAATCGCTGAGCACACCGGCCCAATGCATGATTGCTTGGCCCCCGAACTAAAGGTTAACCGCTCTGACACAAAAAAGAAGACACAAATATAAAGCACCCGAAACTGGTAAAAAAGAAATCATACTTGCTCAGGGTTTGATCAACTCCACCGAAGACCCAAAAAGTGATATTTATTTAACTTTTTTCATGTAATTTTACTTAATACTTTTTTACATATTATTTTTTCTAATGTTTACTTATGATACTCAACTTTTTTTCACTTATTATGTCTTTAGGAAACGATCATATAAGCCATAGTTTTTAGAGCCATGTTAGTGAACATTTACAAGCAAAGTTTGGATAAAATATCAAAGATGATGCTAAAATTTAACAAATTAACGGCGAAACTATAAAGCAAAATAAAATTTTGGCACATGTTATTTTCTCACATTTTTCTTGACACATGTCATCTTCTCACGTATTCCTTGCCACGTATTGCTAGTTAAAAAAGTTAACCATTTAATGATCATTTTAAGTGTTAAAAATATTATTTATATTCTTTTCAAATTTTAAAATACATTTTTTCTAAAATAAATAAATACGTATTTTTAATACAAAGAACTTTTTTTAAATGACTTTTATAAAACAAATTTTTGAAAAAAAATTTTTGGAATGTTTAAAAAATATTTTATTAAAAAAAATCTGTTTAAAGACGAAAGTTTAAAAAATTATTGTTATTACTTTATTACTTAAGGTAGTTGATTATACATAATTTTAATTATATCTTATCTAAAAATATTTTTAAGTTCTAAATACTAAAAACTAACTATTAATTAAATATCTTATTTCAATCCGTGTAAAACACAAGTTTCTAAACTAGTAATTGTAGAAAGAAAAACAAAAAGGCAATCAATATAAACTATTTTGGACAAACAACGATAGGTTGGAATTGGAGGAACTGATAGACACAATTAATTATCATCTGTTCCTTTCTTGTATTATGTAAAATTATCATTATATGTAACTATTGTGTTTATTTATAGACTCCTCTTTCTACCTAATTGGTGGAGAGAATTCAATTTGTATCATGGTATCTAGAGCCTTTTGATCTCCTATCTTTCCTTCCATTTTCTCTTCTTCTTCCCAGCCCTCTCATCTTCATCTCTTTCATTCACCTTCATCTCCTTCATTGCTGCATCATCTTCTACCTCACATGAACCTAACCTTCCCATGAACACGGTTATGCACAATCTCATTCGTCATAACTCCTCCAACTATATAATCTGGAAAAATCAAATCTTGCCTGTTCTCTCCTTCCAAAACCTTCTGTCTCATGTCGATAGTAGTGGTCCCTGCCCCTCCCCGGAAATTTTCGTTGGAGACAAACCTTCCCCCAACCCGGACAATCTTGCATGGAAGACTGCGGATCAACATGCAATCATTATTCGTCACGCCTCCCTCACCGAAGAAGCCTTATCTGAGATCGTTGGATTATCTGATGCTCGTCGAATTTGGAGCCCACTGTAATCATTGTTCTTGTGGATTATGCATGGACCCAAACCCAACAAGCACCAACACCACTTCTTTGGGGCCCACCGCAACTATAAATGACCCACCAAACCCATAAAACACACAAACTCAAACCTCCTCTAATCCGCAAAGCCCACAACCTACATCAATACATCTCTGCTCTGTTGACTCGCGACCACCACTCACTCCCCCTTAACCAATCACCCATACCACACCAACCATCCAGCCGATTCCTTCCCCATCGCCGCCACCACCTCCTTCCCATTCGATGCAAAATATATCCAAATCTGGAATATTTAAAGTCAAACATAAAGCGGATTTGGCACATGTTTCTTCTCAAGCATTATACACGACCCTTTTTACTGCAACTGATCCTAAAAGTTATAAAAAAAAATTTTACCAACCACATTGGTTAGCCGCCATGCGTTCTGAAATGAACGCATTGCATTAAAATAATACATGGTCTTTGGTTCCACAAACAAAAGATCATAATGTTGGTTGGTGCTAAGTGGCTTTTTCGTACCAAAAATAAGTTAGATGGCACAATTGATCGTTACAAAGCGTGTCTTGTTGCTCAAGGCTTTAGTCAAATACCGGGATTAGACTATTTTCACACCTTTAGTCTAGTTGTTAAAGCCTCCAGTATAAGAATTGTTCTGTCTTTCGCCGTTATCCATAACTGGAAACTTCATCAATTGGATGTTAATAATGCCTTTCTTCATGGCATTCTCTCTGAGCAAGTATACATGGAGCAACCTCATGGCTTCATCAATGACAAGTTCCCCGATCATGTATGTCAGCTAAACAAATCATTGTACGGTCTAAAACAAGCACCTTGTGCTTAGTTCCAATGCCTAAGTACTTTTCTTATTCAAAATGGATTCTCTTGCAGTCGAGCTGACACATCCCTATTTGTATTTCAATCACCAAGTTTCCACTAAAAATATTCATTGTTTAATTCTGGAAAGGGCCCACTTACAATTTTCAAGGAGCACTGACAAGTTTTAATTTGGGAAGCCCTACATTCAGTTTCATGCTCCTAGTTCGTTCATTCAACGTCATGTTCATTCTCTCAGCTACTTTGTTTTGTTGGGGGAGTACCAGGAACCGTCTTGATCATTTTGATTCCTCTTTTAGCATTGTAATTTACAAATTCATTGATGATATATTTCCCTCCATTATCTGACTTTATACACTTCATCTTCATATTGGTTTCCATCTTAACAGCTACTTTCCATTTTTTGAAAACATTAAAAACATCATACTTGTCTTAAGAAGATAAACCCATAACTTGCACGTCGCATCATCAATGAAGGTAACATAATAGCTACAACCTCCAATGATGTAACGAGAGTTGGTCCAAACACATCAGTGTGGACAAGTTCAAGTTTCTCAGCTTTAGGTGTCTTTCTCGTGTTCACAAAGGTAACACGTTTCTTCTTACCAATGTAACATCCGGCCCCCTCATACCACCAATATTGTCCGCTTTGCCCACGAGGAGCTCACCGATTTGCTTTTGGTTGCCCGGGTGAAAACTTCCCAGGGAGGTCACCCATCCCTGGATTGCTGCCACCTAAGCACGTTTAATT
Source organism: Flaveria sonorensis (assembly GCA_025506505.1). NCBI lineage: Eukaryota > Viridiplantae > Streptophyta > Magnoliopsida > Asterales > Asteraceae > Flaveria > Flaveria sonorensis. The sequence continues at coordinate 1,528,401 of CM046432.1, read as the reverse complement.
GTGGAGTTCTCCTCTCATCCACAACCAATACGCCCAAAACGCGTTGGTGATATTAGAGACCAGACATTTCTTATGAACCAGGAATCTCTCCTATCCACGAGAGATGTGGGATTTGCCTAGAGTGTTACAAACACCCCCCTTTTGGACTCATCGTCCTTGATGAGGTTTGCCCCACCATCCAATCTATGGATGTGGGATTGGCCTAAGGTGTCCCTCTGAACACCCCCGGGGACTCACCATTCTTGATGAGGTTTACCCCACCATCCCGAACGGCACAGGAGTGGCTCTGATACCATTTGTAACATCCAGCCACTCACACCACCAATATTGTTCGCTTTGCCCACGAGGAGCTCACGGATTTGCTTTTGGTTGCCCGGGTGAAAACTTCCCAGGGAGGTCACCCATCCCTGGACTGCTGCCACCTGAGCACGCTTAACTGTGGAGTTCTCCTCTCATCCACAGCCAATACGCCCAAAACGCACAGGTGATATTAGAGATCAGACATTTCTTATGAACCAAGAATCTCTCCTATCCACGGCCGATGTAGGATTTGCCGTGTTAAAGTAACACTCTAGGCAAATCCCACATCAGCCGTGGATAAGAAAGATTCCTGGTTCATAAGAAATGTCTGGTCTCTAATATCACCAGCGCGTTTTGAGCGTATTGGTTGTGGATAAGAGGAGAACTCCACAGTTAAGCGTGCTCAGGTGGCAGCAATCCAGGGATGGGTGACCTCCCTGGGAAGTTTTCACCCGGGCAACCAAAAGCAAATCCGTGAGCTCCTCGTGGGCAAAGCGGACAATATTGGTGGTGTGAGGGGCCGGATGTTACAAATGGTATCAGAGCCACTCCTGTGCCGTTCGGGATGGTGGGGCAAACCTCATCAAGAATGGTGAGTCCCCGGGGGTGTTCAGAGGGACACCTTAGGCCAATCCGACATCCATAGATGGGATGGTGGGGCAAACCTCATCGAGGACGGTGAGTCCAAAGGGGGGGTGTTTGTAACACTCTAGGCAAATCCCACATCGGCCGTGGACAGGAGAGATTCTTGGTTCATAAGGAATGCTCGGTCTCTAATATCACCAACGTGTTTTGGGCGTATTGGTTGTGGATGAGAGGAGAACTCCACAGTTAAGCGTTCTCAGGTGGCAATAGTCCAGGGATGGGTGACCTCCCTGGGAAGTTTTCATCCGGGCAACCAAAAGCAAATCCGTGAGCTTCTCGTGGGCAAAGCGGACAATATTGGTGGTGTGAGGGGTCGGATGTTACAAATGGTATCAGAGCCACTCCTGTGCCGTTCTGGATGGTGGGCAAACCTCATGAAGAATGGTGAGTCCCCGGGGGTGTTCAGAGGGACACCTTAGGCCAATCCCACATCCATAGATGGGATGGTGGGGCAAACCTCATCGAGGACGATGAGTCCAAAGGGGGGGTGTTTGTAAAACTCTAGGCAAATCCCACATCGGCCGTGGACAGGAGAGATTCCTGGTTCATAAGAAATGTTCGGTCTCTAATATCACCAACGCGTTTTGGGTGTATTGGCTGTGGATGAGATGAGAACTCAACAGTTAAGCGTGCTCAGTGGCAGCAGTCCAGGGATGGGTGACCTCCCTGGGAAGTTTTCACCCTGGCAACCAAAAGCAAATCCGTGAGCTCCTCGTGGGCAAAGCGGACAATATTGGTGGTTTGAGGGGGTCGGATGTTACAAATGGTATCAGAGCCACTCCTGTGCCGTTCGGGATGGTGGGGCAAACCTTATCAAGAATGGTGAGTCCCCGGGGGTGTTCAGAGGGACACCTTAGGCCAATCCCACATCCATAGATGGGATGGTGGGGCAAACCTCATCGAGGATGATGACTCCAAAGGGGGGGGGTGTTTGTAACACTCTAGGCAAATCCCACATTGGTCGTGGACAGGAGAGATTCCTGGTTCATAAGGAATGTTCGGTCTCTAATATCACCAACGCGTTTTGGGCGTATTGGCTGTGGATGAGAGGAGAACTCCACAGTTAAGCATGCTCAGGTGGCAGCGGTCCAGGGATGGGTGACCTCCCTGGGAAGTTTTCACCCGGGCAACCAAAAGCAAATCCGTGAGCTTCTCGTGGGCAAAGCGGACAATATTGGTGGTGTGAGGGCCGGATGTTACAACCAAGCACACATGGTTTGTAGAATCTGGTTTCACGTTCTACCTTCTTCAAGTCTGGGAATTTACCTCTTTATGCTAGCATCTTCATGCCTTTCTCACTCATATGACCAAGCCATTGGTGCCACAAACCGGATTTACTTGGTCCACTGGTTACTGCATTCATGTCACGTGCTAGTACCTCAACCATGTATAAAGTCCCTTTCTTTTTCCCACAAGCAACTACTAAATTTCCCTTAACGACTTTCCACTGTTTGCCCCCGAACAACACATCACAACCTTAGTCTTCTAATTGCCTAATAGAGATGAGCATCTTCCTCAACTTATAATTACCTTAACATTCTCTCAGTGTCTTGGTATTTCATAGAGGAGTCTTCAGAGCAATGTCTCCCATTCTAGGAATATCCAGAGTTTGATCATTTCTTAGATGTCTTTGGTCTCCAGAATTTCATTTCTTTGTAGTTTGAAATGCTGGACGCATTGACATCACCCTTCTTTTGATGACCTTCTGAAGCTTTTAGAGATGATGAGGCTTTCTTAGAAGTTTTTTCTTAGGGTTTGTAGCTGTTGATTTGTTGGACAGACTCTTAAGAAGTGTTGATTTTTTTTCTGATCAGTACTTAGATTGTTTTGTTTCCGAACAACTTTGAAAGTACCACCTCTTCTTTTAGGTGGTTGATCAATAGCTACAGTCATCTTTGAAAATATTGATTTGTTAAGGTGGTTGGTGGATTGGGCTAAAGGATTGTATTGAGAAACTTTAGCAAAATGATTATCTTCACCATACATCTAAAAGATACTCTTGATCTTGTTCTTATTTTTGGCTGACTTAATCTTTCTCTCTAGTTCTATAAGCTATTTCTTCATCTCCTCTCTCTTGCCTTTTTTAATCAGCTCATGGTCAATAAAATATACAAGTGTCACCTTCTTCTTTGGAGAACTCATCAGCTGATTTTCTTCCTATTTTTGCATCTTCCCACACATACTCCTCTTGAGTTTGTAATCAACATGTGTGGTAAGATCAATTTTCTTCCTTGGAAACTTCTTGTTATGAATATTCACGGCTTAATGAGTAGATTTCCTTCACAACAATTTTTTTGTCATGAGTTCTCTTATTATAACTGTGCTTTGGTTGAGATTTTGGTCTGATTGAAGGATCTGACCCATTGATCTTATGGCATACCACGAATGTGCATTTCTATTGGTTATAAAGAAATGTATAATAAAAGATAGAAAATCAATACTTCAGAAGATCAACAGTTGCAGAATTATGTTGTCACCATTACTCTTCGGTACTTACAATATTGTCTAATACAATAGTGAATCAGGAGATCATCAGGCTGTACACAAGTGCTCATTCATAGTAGTTCAGTACTTAGGAGATTTCAACATTTATGGATCAGTACTGAACTTAGAGTTTTAGGTAGCTTCATCCTTCTTAAGGTTCAACAAACGCAAAACTTCTGTAATTAGTGTCATCAACAACCAGAGCGTGAGTATTAGCATTGAGTTTAAAGCTAATTTCAATTGGGGTAATGGTGGGCTTGCAATTTAGCATGTCTACACTTTTGGGATGTCCAAGACAAAGGATGAATGCGATAAGAATAGCCCACCTATCTGTTGTTCAACTTTGATCCCCAAAAAGTGATGTAAGTTTCCTAAATCATTCATTGCGAATTCTCCTTACAAGGATTTAATAAGCTGTTGTAGCAAATCTTGGGATGAGGCACTCAGGATGATATCATCCACATAAAATAATAGATAAACCGTATGACCTCCTTTGCGATAGATGAACATGGATGTATCACAAACACTGCTTTTAAAACCACATTTAGTGAGTAAAGTAGCAAATCGTTGATACCAAGCCTTCGGGGCTTGCTTTAAACCATAAAGATACATGTTTAATCTACAAACATAATGTGGATTATTCATATCCTTGAACCCAGATGGTTGATGCATATAAACCGTTTCATTGATTTCATCATGCTAAAAGGAACTCCTAATGTCTAATTGGTGCACGGGCCAAGAACAGAACACTGAAAGACTGAGAACCATCCAAAATTGTGGTTGGTTTAACCATAGGACTAAAGAATTGTCACAATAAATACTAATGGTTTACGATTTACCATTAGCCACTAGGTGTGTCTTGTACCTCTCCAACATTCCATTGGAATTAAATTTATGCTTAAAAAGCCACATGCAACGATTTATGGGGTTATTGGTTAGTCTTAGAACCAAATCCCACGTATTTGCATTCAATAGTGCTTAGCATTTAGCAGCCATGGCACCTTTCTAGTTTGGATCCGTGAGGGCTTGAAGATGGGAAATTCGTAGAGGTGACACGGACTAGGTGGCTTCAGAATGAAGATCGGGTGTGGGCTGAGATTTAGACACAGTAGCCCAAGATTGAGAAAGCATTGGTTGAGACAAAAAGGGTGGATTTAGGGATGTAGGAGGCTGACTAGGTACAGGGGTTGCAGGTTAAGCGGCCGTGAGAAGGGTAGAGATTGGGATTGGGGATGGCGGGTGGGGTTGTGATTTCGTCGCTAGTAAGTGTGTTCATAAAACTGAAAGGGTGTGGGTTGTGATGGTACTATAGCATTTGCAAGCGAGGCTGCTGTAGTTGGCTGGGAGGGGGAAGTGGGTGAGGTCAGTGTAAAGGGGATGGTTGTAGTAGCGGATATAGGTGGGGAATTAGTAGGAGGTGTAAGTGGGGTTTTGGGTGGGAAAGTTGGGATAGAGGTGGGTCATCCAAAAAAGAGAGATCCTAGGGAAAAGACTTAGGTGAGTGAAAGATGAACCAAGTTCCGTCAAAGACGACATGACACAAGAAGATGGTTTTGCCCTAGGAAAGGTCAAGGCATCGGTACCCATGGTAGTTCACCGGATACCCAAGAAAACCACAAAGTGTGGATCGATGGGAGAGTGTGTGTGGAAGGGTGGTATTGGTATTTGGGCAGCAGGCACAACCAAACACATGGACATGGATATAGGATGGATGTCATTGGTATCGAATGTTGGCGGGGGTTAGAATTTGAAGGGTTTTAAATGGAAGAGTGTTATGCTGATAGCAAGCTGTGTGGAGTGATTTTACCTAAAACTTAGATGGAAAAGCATACTGGCATGTTGTTATCGGTGTTGAGAAGACCATGGGTTGTGGTATGGAGCATTGGTCCACAGGCCTAGAGTAGGAAGGGGCATGGTGGAGCAGCCTAGTATGGGTAATGTAGGAGTTAGACTTAGAGGTTGATGCAACCAAAGTTCTCTCAGCATGCACAACTGAAGTATAAAGAAAGTTACTTCGGAAGATTTGATACAACTCAATGAAATTCACTAAGCGTCAAATCTTTCAAAGGCAAAAGACCATTTCTTCTAAAGCCAAAGATGAAGTCTTCCGAAGCTTCAAGACAAAGTCTTCCGAAGCCAAGAGACTGATTTCTTCTAAAAACAAAGAAGACACGCTTTCTCTAACATGCTTTTGACAAAAGCTGAACCATTTTCCGCTGCCATCTCTGAAGACTCACCAACTTATATAAGTTGGTGATAAGTCCATACTTTTGTCAACTGTAGATTAAGGTCTTAAAGTCTGTAACTTTCTACTTTATACTTTTATCTTTTTTGTAATAGATAAGGATTTGAACTATGGCATGTCATAGTCACTAGTCAAAAGGCAATATGCCTTTTGACTTTACATTGATCTTGTTGTCTAGATTAGTGTTCCAGCTGACTTCAAAGTATGGCCGGCTGTAGGATGTAGTATAAAGTATCTCAGGTACCAGTCCTTAAGACTAAGCTTTGTAACATTTGTAAAACACTTGAGACCAATATACATCATTCTTGTGAGCAAGTTCATGTTCTCTCTTCCCAGACAATACTTTAGGTATGTTAAGATTGTAGATACTCTCATGGATGTTGGAGTTAAGCTTAAGAATAGTGACATTGCGAGGAAGTTCATGTTCTCTCTTCCCAGACAATGGACTCACTACCATGTGGCCATTAAAAGAACTGAAAACCTCTCTACCCTTACTCTCACAGAGTTGTATGGTATCCTTACTGGCTACCAGATGGAGATGAACATGCAGAATCCATCAAGTAGCTCTTCCAACAATCAACAGAGTTCAGCCCTCCATGTGGTTTAAAAGGGATAGTAGATAACCACAACATCATCTTATCTGCTATCCTGACAACTCACAAAAGGGCCCTTTCATCACCTTTCGACACCAAGGGAGAGCTACATCCAAGGAAGCCCATTCCAAGAGACAAGCTCATCTCAAGCCTTTGTGTCTGGTGATGAAAGTTGTGGTAATTTTATCTTCACTCTTGAAGACTTGGATTGTATCCATACAGATGACCTAGATTATATAGAGATAGTTCAGCAAATGGCTCTTCTCACTCATATAGCCAAGAAGTTCTACAAGATAACCGGAAGAAAGTTTCCCAGCAATGTATCTAATGGAAAGTTTGGACTGGATAAAAGCAAATTGAAGTGTTACAATTATAACCAGATGGGACACTTTGCTATGAATTGCAAGGCACCAAGGACTAATGGTGGCCAAGCATAATTTAGATAAAGTTATACTGATACATCACCCAGATTTAAGAAGCCAAGCCAACCAAAACAACAAGCTGCTATTGTTGTTGAAGAAGGAGGCTTTGACTGGAGCTTTTAGGTAGAGTATGTTTGTTCAAATCAAGCATTGATGGCTGGCCATGAAAAAACCAAGGTATTAGAACATCTCTATACACTTGAATGCATTGATAAAGTAAACATGTACAGGTCCTATAAGCTGGAAGTAAGATCTGACCTTGAGTCTTTGAATATTTTAAAAGTTGATTTCAAAAGAGTTGAAAATGACTATAAACTTAAAATAGAAGATTTAGAGCTGAAAAGTTGAATATTACAGGACTCAAATCAAAGATCTCATTACCAAGTTAACTGAATGCCAAGCTGAGCTTGTGATCAGCGAAGACAGGGCAGAAAAGTGTGTTCTTGAAGAGCAAACCTTCAAGAACATCATATCTTCATCCATGCATGCAAAGATTTTTTTTATTAGAACAGGCAGGGATTGGGTTCAAGTGAGATAGCTCCTCCACACATTCAACTATCTGAAAGATCTCCAAGGTGTGAAACTAGTCAAGATGATCTCCAAGGTGTGAAACTAGTCAAGAAGATGATGAAGGTGAAGAGGAGATAGTGAAGGATGAATCTGTAGTGGGCGAGAAGAATCATCCTAAGAAGGGTCACTAGCCTCCTAGAGAGAAGAAAGAACCAAAGATGACCAAGTCAACTAGGAATAACTTGATCAGGGCAGCCAAAAGTCTGCTATATCATCCGGTTCAAGAGAAGAAGGTTAATCAAATATGCACCACTGCTGCACAGCATGAACCATCCAGTTCCAAGAGTAAGCCTCATCCTCAGAAGTCTGCTATATCATCCATGAAGATGAAGAAGGAAGTGAAAAGAGATCAAGCTCAACCTTCTCCTCAAAAGAAGACCCTCAGAAGTATGCCAGCTAAATGCATCATGTGTGGTGGTGCTACTCATTTTCCTAAAAATTGAATCTATAATCCTAAAAGTACCATCCACATGAACAAGAAGAAGACTTCTAAGAGCAAGAAGAAGAAGAAGACAGCTTCGGAAGGAAAGTCACTTTCCTTCGAAAGCTCCAAGGTGATCAAGAAGAAGATAGGTAGAAAATTTCTTTTGGAAGAAAACTTGGTCTCGGAAGAAAGTAATGCTTCCGAAGCACTAAAGTCAAATGCAAAAGCTTTCGAAGGTTTAGTCTCCAAAACTTACGAAGTTGTCAAAACTTCTGAAGTCTTGAAGGTCAAGTTTAGTTTTCCAAAGATGGTGTGGAAGATAAAGGAAGACCATGTGACTGATGTTTCTTCATCAACAAAAGCCAAAGATCCTCAAAGCTTGAATATAGGATCAATAATTGTTGAACTATTTTCAATTTATCTTGATAAGCCCAAGACCAATAAGGCTTGGGTCTCCAAATGTAACTAACCATCTCTTTCTGTGCAGGAACAGCTGAAGACCGAGGGAAATGTATGGATTATTGATAGCGGCTGTTCCAGGCACATGACAGGCAATGGCTCTTTGCTTCAGAACTTTGAGAAAATTGATGGAGGGCAGTTGATTTTGGAGGAGAATCCGGTGGTTACATCACAGGAAGGGGCAGGGTCACAAATAATAAGCTCAGCATTGAGAAGGTAAACTATGTTAAGCAGCTTGAGTACAATCTCTTGACTGTATCCTAATTTTGTGACCAGTGACATAACATGCTCTTCAATGAGCATGAGTGCATTGTTCTCAAGCCTAAGGTGGAAATTCCTCAGGAGCATATCCTGCTCAGAGCCCCCAAGAAAGGGAACATGTACAAGATGGACTTGCAGGAAACCTCCCCATCTGAAGAAGTTTCTTGCTTTCTATCTAAAGCCAATAGTGATTAGTCTTTCTTTTGGCTTAAAAGAATATGTCGTGTAAACTTTAAGAACATCAATAAATTAATTAAAGATGATTTGGTAACTGGAATGCCAAAAAAAAGTTTACAAATGATGACCATTGTGTTGCATGTCTAAAAGGAAAGCAACACAAAATGTCTCACCAGCCAAAGGAAAAGAACTCAATCACTACTCTTCTACACTTATTACATATGGATCTTTTTTGCTCCACCAGTGTAATGAGTTTAGAAAGAACTTCATATTGCCTGGTGATCACAGATGACTTCACAAGATATACTTGGGTTTTCTTTCTTAGAATTAAGGATGAGACCCTTGAAATATTAAAGAAATTCATTCTGAAAATTAAGAATTAATATGATCACAAGGTGAAGATTATAAGATGTGATCAAGAAACTGAATTCAAGAACCAAATCCTTGATACATTTTGTAGTGAGAAGGGTATTACTAGACAACATAGTGCTCCCAGGACTGCTCAGGAAAATGATGTTGTTAAGAGGAGAAACATGACACTTATTGAGGCTGCAAGAACCATGGTCTCTGACTCTAAACTGCCTATCACCTTCTGGGCAGAGACAGTTAGCACTGCCTGTTACGTGCAGAACAGAGTTTTAGTAGTCAAGACTTATGGTACTACAACTTATGAACTGTGGCACAAAAAGAGACTTTTCATTGGTTTTCTTGTGTCATTTGGATGTCCATGCACCATCTTGAATACCAAAGATTAGATAGCCAAATTTGCTGAGAAATCAGATGATGGACACTTTATTGGATACTCCTCCCTAGCTAAGACTTATAGAGTATACAATCTCAGAACTGAGTAGTTGAGGAGTCAGCGAATGTGACCTTTAATGAGCACACTCCCAATATGAAAGGTTCTGGTCCATATTGGCTATTTGATCTTGATTTAGTTACCAATTGTTTTAACAAATCTTGTGAAAATGTTTCAAGATCTACAGGTAGCTTATCAACAGGTAATCCTGACCTAAGATAGAATTCCTTCAGCTCCAGTGGTAACAAACCCTGCAGTTGGAAATCTTGTCAGCACTAACATGACAAACTCTTCAGCTAATACATCTGAGGTGTCTATAAATTCCGGCACATAGGCACAAAACTCAAATGAAGGGGTTTCCAATGTAGGAGGCGATGAAGATGGTGAAAGTGTTCAAGAATTTCATGCTGCTGAAAACCTTTCCACTGAAGACAACATCATTGATGTCACACACTTATTGGATCAAGTTTCTAAGTTTCTCTTGATAAGTATGCTAATATGGTGGGTGATACTCAATCACCGGATATAAATTTCATTAATTTAGATCTGTCAAACCAACATGTTGTGATTCTTCAACTAAGAATCCACAAGTCTCATCCCACCACAAACATCATTAAAGATGTTGAAACTGGGGTGAGAACAAGAGGACAAACCCATGACAAAATAAAGTTTCTATACTCTTGTTTCTTGTCCCAGATTGAGCTAATAAAAGTAGATAAAGCTTTAAAAGATGGAAGTTGGGTTGAAGCAATGTAGGAGGAGTTGTTTCAATTCAAAAGACAAAAGGTTTGGAACCTATGCTCTCTTCCTCATAGGAAGACACCAATAGGTACCAAGTGTGTTTTTAAAAATAAAAAAGATAATAAAGGACTTGTCATCAAGAAAAAGGCAAGACTAGTTGTTCAAAGGTACACTAAAAAAGAAGGGATTGACTAAACTAATGTTTTTGCTCCTATGACAAGACTTGAAGCTATTAAGATATTCCTTTCTTTTGTTGCATTCAAGGATTTCAAGGTTTACCAACTTGATGTCAAGTGTGCATTTGTATATGAAGTGATAGATGAGGAAGTGTATGTCAAGCAACCATCTGGTTTTGCAGACCCAGATCATCCAGATTATGTCTGCAAGCTTAACAAAGCTCCTTATAGGCTGCATCAAACTTCAAGGAAGTGGTATGAGACATTATCACAGTATTTTGTCCAACATGGCTACAAAAGAGGTACTATTGATAGCACACTATTCATCAAAGGAACAGCAAATGACTTGATGCTCATTCAAGTTTATGTAGATGACATCATCTTTGGGTTAACTAATCCAAAGCTCTGCAATGATTTTGAGAAGCTGATGAAAAATAGATTTGAAATGAGTGTCATGGGGGAACTCAATTTCTTTTTAGGAATTCAAGTGAAGCAGGTTGACAATGGCATTTTCATAAAATAGTCAAAGTATGTACAAGACATACTAACCAGATTTCACCTGACTGAGTGCAAGTTTTCTAAGACACCCATATCCAGAAACCACTCCCTAGGACCTGATCTTGAGTGGAAGTGTGTCGATGAATATCTGTACAGGGCTATGATTGGGTCTCTTATGTACCAGTCAATGTTGAACCCACACCTTTTACATCTGCACCACCCACACAGCTACAAATAATCCTCACCTACTCAAGAAAATCTAACGAACCCCTACTCGGTCTATTTAGATTGAGCAGGCCCCCATACAATCACCCATGCAGGAGGAAGTGGAATCAAGAGCTCCCACTTTCCCTGAGGAGCAAACTACTCTCATTACTTCATTGATCAGGCTTCAAGGAACAACTACCATCCCAGCCGTTAGACTTAAACCAACTAATCCCTAACCTCCAATTCTATGATGATAAAGATATGTGTTTTAGTGAGTACCATGAGTCTTTCTTTTCCTCACCTGCTAAAGGAGAGATGCTTGCTCATGAAACACCCATATCTAGCCCACATCATCCACCCTTAACTGAGGTGGACTTTCTTGAACACGTTCAGGAAGTCCTTATGAAAGAGCCTCTCACTTTTGCAAGTGATTACATCATTAAGACCTCAACCATGTCAACCCAACCCCTTGACACTTCTCTTGAAACTGTCCAGGAGCAGGGGAAATCTAGATGCTAAGAACCACAAGTTGGTGGTGATAGAGCTGACTTTGGTTATGTTCTCTCATCCCCCCATGATTCTTCTGATGAAAATGAGGGGAGTGTGTAACTAAAGGTGCAACAGCTGCCCAAAACATGCACCTATTTAGTTTCAAAGGTAAGTCACTTGGAATCTCAGGTGGCTACCTTGTAAAGGCAGGTAATTAATCAATAACTTGAGGTCACCAATCTCAAGAGCAAGCTAGCTGGACCTAACCCTTAACTCCACTGTACAAGAGGGTGATGCTATTAAAAAGGGGGAGAAAGTCCTACCTGCAATCACAGATGCTGAGAGTTCTACCCAGCGTATATACATAGGGGCCTCACCATCCTCACTTGCAGTTGTCCATTCTTAACAACCTCCTCAGGCACGCATTGATGTGGATGCCCTAATTCAAATCTTATTTAGGAGGGAATTCCAATAGTCATGTCTAACCTATCCTACCCTACTGAAAACAAATAGTAGGATGGAGGTATGATGTTGATAGAAGAGCCTTGGTACTCTCTAGATCTCATGGGCAACAAGAGATACTATGATAGCTTTCCTCTAGTTGACCTGCCACTTGGTAACACAAGTCATAACAGGCAAGCTGATAGGTTAGATGAGAGGGTCCAGCAAAGGGTGCTTAAAGAGTTCAGAAGAAGATTCAACCTATATGGACAGAGGTTAGCAATCAAAACTGTTGGTTAACTGGATACTGAGGCAGACCCTAAGATTAGCTTCGTAGGGGAAATCTCAGTTGAAGGTGTTAAACCTGTGAACCTTGAGACAGGAACTGCTTCAACACCCAGTACCCTTAGTGAGGCACCAGTTAGTGAAGGTGTCTTACAGCCTCTCCTTGGTCAGAGGTCAAGTGCCACACTAAGTGATGAAGAGCAAAGCTCTCTCCACCTTACGTCACACAGTCCTGTGACTGACAAAGGAAAGAGGATCATGACCTCTGAGCAGATTAAGAAGAAGAAAAAAAAAGAGAAAGAGGAAGGCAAGGAGAGAGAGAACAATTAAGACCCCAAGCTTTATGCAAGTTGCAATCAGGGCTGCCCTTAGTCCAAACACTTAGAAAGATGAGTTAAGGGCAGCCAGATTAAACTAACTAGGGTTATGGAACTACAACATTGATGAAATCATCTCTCTTCACTTGAAGGAACTAAATGAACTACCTGACAGTAAAGTGTCAAAAGAGAAGAAGGAAGCTGAGGCTACAGAGCTGCTCCTCAAGATTAGGGAAGCAAGAAAAATAAAAAGACTTTACAAAGCTCCTATCCTCTCTCCAATTCAAGAAAGCCCTGAAGCAGAGACTATGGTAACTAAACAAGAAGCATGATGACCTACCTAAGTGCCACAGGCCTCTATCAGGCAGCAGACCTACTTCCCTTGTTATATGAATACATAGAGTTTGAGTACCTCAAGCAGCTTGAACAAGAAGTGTTAAAAAAAACAAAAAACTACTAAGAGAAAGATGAGGGAAGAGACTATTAAGTCAAGAGCCACCATCTGAGCTAATCAGAAGAAGTCTGCTGATAGACTAAAGATGGTGAGCTTCTTAAAGTTGTATGGGTTCTCCGGAAGGAGACTTGGTTCAATGTCTCTATCCACTATGGATGAGCACATTCGAGTGATCAAGCAGAAGATTAAGAAGGGTGAGATGGTTGACTTGCATTGTCCACCAAGTCAGGCTGCATCTGAAGCTGAGGTCAAGGTTGAAATCCAAAAGACAACTCAACCTGAACCTAGTGCTGCATCTCAGCCAACTTCATCTTCTGACCCACAGCAGGGTCCTGATCCTTCTCCTTTTGAACTTATGAAAAAAAAGGATCCAACTGAGAAGGACAAATAAGGAACATCTGGTACTAAATACCAACCTCCTCAGTTAAAATACAGAAAGAGAAAGAGAATGGCCATAATGAGGGACAAGAAGAAGAAGAAGAAGAAGAAGAAGAAGTCAAAGGCATGCACCTCTACATCTCAGGATGGATCAAACTCCAAGTAGAGCCTCTTGCTGCTGAGAGACCCATCTTGTCTTGAGCCTTTGCTACTAACCCAGATAGATGGTATGTCACTAGAGATCAAGGGGGTCAAGATGTGTACTTCTAGCAAAACATGCTTGACCTTCCTCTGCATGATCTCTATGACATGAGAAGATACTTAAGAGTTTGAGGAATCCTGACCAACTGATGATGAAAGGGATGGTCTTGATTCTGATGAAGACTATCAACAGATAAAGATCAAGATCAAAGTTATCCTCCAGTTTTAATAGCATCGGCCTAGGGGGAGTTTGTAGGAGTTATACTTAAAGGCTGATGCAACCAAAATTCTCTCAGCATGCACAACTGAAGTACAAAAAAAGTTACTTTGGAAGATTTGATACAACTCAATGAAATTCACTAAGTGTTAAATCTTCCGAAGCCAAAAGACCATTTCTTCTTAAGCAAAAGATGAAATCTTTCGAAGTTTCAAGACAAAGTCTTCCTAAGCCAAGAGACTGATATCTTCTGAAGACAGAGAAGACATGCTTTCTCTAACATGCTTTTGACAAAAACTGAACCACTTTCCACTGCTATCTCTGAATACTCACCAACTTATATAAGTTGGTGATAAGTCCATACTTTTGTCAACTGTAGATTAAGGTCTTAGAGTCTATAACTTTCTACTTTGTACTTTTATCCTTTTGTAATAGATAAGGATGTGAGCTATGGCATGTTATAGTCACTAGTCATAAGGCAATCTGTCTTTTGACTTTACATTGATCTTGTTGTCTAGATTAGTGTTCCAGCTGGCCTTCAAAGTATGGCCGGCGGTAGGATGTAGTATAAAGTATCTCAGGTACCAGTCCTTAGGACTAAGTTTTGTAACATTTGTAAAACACTTTGAGAGCAATATACATCATTCTTGAAAACCAAGTACTTGTGTTCTAATTGTGTCATTTACATTTGTTCTTTGTTTCACTTTAGCCGGTTCCCTATTTGATTTGTTAAGTGTTCTAGTCTATCCATCCATTGTGAAACTGTTGCATTGCTCCTCTTCACCGGTCCTGCAGGTAACCATAAGATGGGTACGGGTTGGTAGCAAGGTGACCCGAAGCAGCCAGAGAGGAAGGTGTGGCAGGCTGAGGCCCATTGCCATGAAACCGAGCATAATTGTTTATGTGGTTTGGCTAGAATTGTTTCTACCACGAGGCAGTAGCATGTGATGATTGGGAGGCAACATTTTTTGGGTGTAGGCTTCGGGTGGATTAAATTTGGCACCTCATGGACCTTAAAAGATGTTCAGGTCATTCCTAGCCTGAAAGAGAAGCTGGTCTCTATCGGAAAGTTGGATGATCAAGGATATGACAGTGATGTTTGATGGGTGACAATTGGAAAGTTGTCAAAGGGAATATTGTAATTGTCAGAGGTAAAAATAGGGATACTTGTATATGGCTGAAGTTCCAGTGGATGGGGTAAGTGCAATGACCAACGGGCCGAGTAAATCCAGTCTATGGCACCAACGACTTGGTCACATGAGTGAAAAGACGATGATGCCAAAAGAAAGCTTTTGGAATGAAAGAGGTTGAATCTGAGTTCTCTGACCGTGTATCTTTAGGAAAAAGAAGGTATCTTTTGTAGACAGAAAAGTCACCAAAAGCTCAGAAATTGGTGCTTGTTCACACTAATGTCTTCGGACCAACCTTAGTTTCTTCTATGGGAGGAGCTCAATACTATGTCATCTTCATAGATGATTCAACACATAAGGTATGGGTTTACTTTCTTAAAAATAAATCTAATGTTTTTGAAACTTTTAAGAATTGGAAACCTGTTGTTGAATTGGAAACTGATTTGAAGATAAAAGGATTGAAATCGAACAAGGAAGAAAAATACATCAACACTGAGTTTCTTAATTATGGTGCTAAACATGGTATTTAGATGATAAAGATAGTTCCAGGCACCCCTAAAAATGGAGTGGTAGAAAGGATGAACATAACTTTAAATGAGAGAGCCAGAAGTATGAGACTCAACTACAGGCTTCCAAAAATGTTCAGTGTTGATGCAATCATTTAATCAATTAGGAATTATAAGTGTCGTTGGGTTTTTAAATTCTAGAAGAAGAACGGAAAGGGGAAGACTTGAAAGTATTTGGGTGCAGTGCTTATGATCTAGTGAAAGATGATGAGAAACTTGATGCTAAAGCTAAGAAGTACACTATCATTGGATATGGGTTAGATAGTACGGTCTATAGGCTTTGGAATGTTAAAAATAGAAAAGTAGTCCGAAGCAAGCATGCTACATTCAATAAGCCAAAGTTATACAAAGACAGAGACACAACAAACTCATAGGTTCAAAAAGAGCAGGTTACATTTAAAGTTCATGCTGAAAACAACAATAAAGCCAAATACTGAACCAAATACTGAAACTGAAGTTCCTAAGTTTGAAAATGATGATATGGGTGGAGATAAAGAAGTCATGGGAGCTTCTAACAGCGAGAGTTCAGCATCTGAAGATAAACAATTCTCACAGGATCCTCACAAGTCTCAAAATTAGGTCAGGAGGTCCACCAGAGTCTCGATCAAAAAGGTATAGTCCTTCAGCCAACTATCTTCTCTTAATTAAAAGAAGGTGAACCAATACGTGATTCTGAAGCAGTTAAGATGAAAGATTGGCTTCAGGGTCAAAGAAGAGCATGATGGGTCTAAACGGTACAAATTTTGTTTAGTAGTCAAGGGTTTTCAGCAAAAAAAGGGAGTTGATTACGATAAGATCTGCTTTCCAGTTGTGAAAATGACAGATTGCATCTGAGTCTTGTAGCTACAGAGGGCTTACACCTAGAGCAAATAGATATTAACACAGCAATTCTACACGATGATCTTGATGAAGAAATTTACATGGCACAACCTAAAGGATTTTAGGTTATCGGGAAAGAAAATTGGGTTTGCAAACTGAAGAAAAGCTTGTATGGTACATGAACTTTGATAACTTCATGGTGAAGTCTGGGTACAAGAAATATCAAATGGATCATTGCTGCTATTTGAAGAAGTTTAATAGATTGCAGTGTCAGATATGAAATAGATTGGCAAGTTAAGGAAAGAAATGTCTAAAGAATATGAGATGAAAATTTGGGTCCAGCCAAACAGATACTTGGGATGAGCATCATCAGAAACAAGAAGGATGGTTCTCTAACACTGTCCTAAAAGAAATACATAGGGAACGTGTTGGAAAGATTCAAGATAAATACATAGAAGCACACCATTGGGAAGTCATTTAAAGCTTACCAAAGATTAGTCTTCTAAATCTGAAGAAGAAAGAACAGAGATGGCCAAAATTCCAAAAGCTTCTTCGGTTGGCAGTCTCACGTATGCCATGGTTTGCACTCGATCAGATATTGTTCATGTTGTTGGGGTAGTTAGTCAGTTTATTTCAAATCCGGAAAGAGAACATTGGGAAGTAGTTAAATGGGTGCTCAGATACTTGAAGGGTACATCAAAAATAGGGTTATGTTTCAAAGGGAATGATGCAATTCTCAAGGGTTATACTGATGCTGATTTGGGTGGTTGTAAATGGACATTTAATAGCACTACATGGTATGTCTTTACAGTGGGAGGAACAACACTGAGCTAGATGTCCAGACTTTAGAAAAGTGTGGATCCATCAACAACAAAAGCCGAGTATATGGTTGTTGCTGTTCTTGAAGAACTGGGTAAACAGCAATTTGATTATTGTGACAATGACAGTGTAGTGAATCTTGCCAAAAATCCAGTCTGTCATGGCAAACGAAGCACATTGGGATGTGGTATCACTTTGTTAGAGTATTGATCAGTGATGGAGCAATTAGCTTAAAGAACATCTCAGGTGAGAAAAATCCAACCGATATGTTTACTAAATTTATGGTGCTGGATAAGCTGAAGCTTTGCATAGCTTCAGTTAGCCTTCAAGAATAATGTTGAGAAGGCAAGGGTAGCTAAAGGGGTGCAAAAAATAGAACGTTTTTTTACAAAAGTACAAAAAATAAGAGTGCAGCTAAACGTGGTTCGAAGCCTCCAAGTGGGAGATTTGTAGGCTTCGGGTGGATTAAATTTGGAAGAGTTGGGCTCGGCCGACCCAAGATCTAAATAGGCCAGTTTAGTTAGATAGTTAACAAAAGGGGTTAACCCTAATTGTATCCTATAAAATATATCTTTTTGTACTTGTAATCATTATCACTCAATAAAAAGAAAAACCCTAGTTGCCCCAAGAGGATATAGGTTGCACACTGCGACCGAATCTTTATAAATCTCTCGTGTCTTTTACTGTTTTATTGTTTTCTAGTGCATGTTCATGTGTTTTGATCCTAACAGCATCGGATACAGCTGCAATAGCAGGTTGGTTGGGGATGGCATCATGGGCTTTTTGCCGTTGTTCTAGATAGAGCACATTTCAAGCATTTTCCTAAGATGGGAGTTGCTGATTTAAGAGTGAACCCATTTTCTAGTGGTAAACCCCAAACCAATTTTAGAACCAACCCTTGTTCAGAAACAAGGGAATCAACCGCAGCAAGTTGGTCAGCTAGCTTATTAAGGCGCTGATAGTATGCTTTAAGGGATGACATAGACTTAAGGGTGACATTGGCGAATTCCTCTTCCAAGGCAGTAGCCTAGGAACCTTTACAATTAAGAAAGATATTCTTAATGCGGATGAAGGCTTTGCAAGCAATAGAGGCCAGTGTAAGAACCCACACAAGAAGGTCATCTGAAATAGTCACCCAGATCCATTGAAGGACTACAACATCAATTTCCTTCCATTCTTCATGCGTAGCATCAATCTCTATAGGGGTGGCGAGCCATTAATGTGCGAGAGAACACGGTAAGCAGTGGCATGAAGGGTGAAAAGACGTACCCAAGATGAATGAGAGACTTTTTCTCCATTTAGGGTCCGTACTTTTTGTTGGGTGTTGGTAATCGTGTAAAAGGATGGAGCTGAGAAGCCACAATAAACTGCTGGGGTTTGGAGGATTCTACTTTGTCTGCTATCGAGATGGAATAAGACGGAGCACATGGTGTCTGGCTTTGAGATGGATGAGCAAACAAAGGAGGCGACTACTGGGTATGGCCGATACCATGAAAGATATTCAAACTTGAACATTTAATTGATTTACAATAACATATAGATTGAATTACAAGACTAAACCTGGTAACTATGCTAATAATACTAAGAACAATCTATTTTAAATATACAATATACTATACATATATATCGCTAACAGTTGGATGATTTTTAACCGTATTAAACTAAACCTTCCAATAATGAGGTGTATGCACCAAAACTATACTTTTGACAATTTTCAACATGTTTGCCCATTCCCCTTGCAGCTAATAGTTTTATTTGACTCGTTTTGAGATAAAACTTAACTAATCTACGCATTCATGGCCACATCTACTTGTAATGAGTAAATAGCTAAAGTTTGACAGGTTACCCTTTGTAGTTCACCCCTGCACCATATTGACCCATTGACTAAAGCTCCTTCCAGCAGCAGTCAAACATTTGCTGAGAGCTAATTAACAAATATAACATAATTCTTGAACTAAATGAAAGACTAGAAGCTACTAACCTGCTTCATCACTGGTCCATTTGAGAGATCGAAAGCAGCATCATTCAACTACACCGATATTAACTCAAACTGGCAAGAAGAACAACAAGAAGAACATAATCTAGATTTCACAAAAACAAAATTAAATCATAGTAATAGTTGATCTATAGAACAACAACAATCCAGAATCTCATTGAAGTCTAGACAAAGATCACGAGGGAGATGCGAAAAGTAATCAGATGGAAGATTGAAACTATCCTGCAAAACCACAATTTCCTTTTCCTACTGACTGTAAATTGCTCAAAAATTAGAAAGGTTTAGAGACCTATATTTTGAGATTTGACTTCTATATTTGATCAACCATCAATTTCCTGTTCCTACTTTACACCCGTAAAAAGATCATTAAATGCAGTTTAAACAAATCAGAGATTCTCCAATAGTCAAGATATGTTCTTAATGGTTGAAAATATTACCAAGGAGCCCAAAATTGCGGTACTCGTTCACAATTGTATCTTTTTTTGTAATATCAAGGAACTTAAAAAGCTACGGGTGAGCATGGATCGGTTCGCTTTTATGGACTAAAACCGAACGTATAATTAGTTTTTCGATATTCATAACCGATCGGTATAGTTCAGTTTTTTTTGTAAAATATTAGCAATCCCATTAATTTATAAAGAAGAATAAGGTATACAACTCATATGTTATGTACACAAAACTCATCTGACATATAACACTCTATTTATAAAAAATAAAAATTATAAAGGTTGGTTTTAGTGCCTGTTAACTCGGTCATATATACACATATAGCTATGACTGAAACATAAAAACCGGATATCAAAAAACCATAAGGGAACCACCGTTTTCAAAATCGCTTCAGCTTATAATGTTCGGTTTTTCTGCTTACCCCTGTAATACACTAATATAGTAATATCTCAACAACATAATTATTGGATTATTCATCAAGAAACATCATTGCTAATGAGCTTGTAACAATCACAAAATCCCAAACAAACATATCATTATTCTTAAACTAAATGAAGACTAGAAGGTACGAACCTGCTCCATCACTGGTCCATTTGAGAGATCAAAAGCAGCAACTTAAACTGGTAAGAAGAACAACAACTAGCACATAATCCAGATTTCACAGAAACAAAATTAAATCATAATAATAGTTGATCTATAGAACAACAATAATCCAGAATCACACTGATATATAGACGAAGATCACGAGGGAGCAGTGAAAAGTACTCAGATGGAAGATTGAAACTATCCTGCAAAACAACAATAAGTACATCCAATTTTGTCATCAGAAAACAATACAATGGAACAGATCAACGAAACCCACAGTCAAGATTAGGATTTCTGTCAGTGTATTTGTAACGATTGTTCAAAACCATGTGTAAGGAGGTCCAATTTTCATCAGCAAAACACGTAAATTAAGCCAATCAACGAAACCCACATTCAAAATCAGGGTTTCTGTTAATGTATTTATAACAATCGTGCAAAACCCATGATAATTACATCCAATTCTCATCAGAGGACACTTAAATCAAACCAATCAACGAAACCCACATTCAAAATCAGGGTCTCTGACAGTGTTTTTGTAACTAATCAGAAAACACTTAAATCAAACCAATCAACAAAACCCACAATCAAAATCAGGGTTTCTGTCAATGTAGTTATAACAATCGTGCAAAACCCATGATAATTAAATCCAAATTTCATCAAAAAACACGTAAGTTAAACCAATCAACGAAACCCACATTCAAAATCAGGGTTTCTGTCAATGTATTTATAAAAATCGTTCAATACCCATTAATTACATCAGAAAACACTTAATATAACCAATCAACGAAACCCATATTCAAAATCATGGTTTCTATCATTGTATTTGCAACTATCGTTCAAAACCCATGATAGTTACATCCAATTCTCATCAGAAAACACGTAATCAAACCAAAAAACGAAACCCACATTCAAAATCAGGGTTTCTTTCATTGTATTTGCAACTGTCGTGCAAAACCCATGATAGTTACATCCAATTCTCATAAGAAAACACGTAAATCAAACCAAAAAACGAATCCCACAATTCAAAATGAAGGTTTCTATCATTGTATCTGCAACTATCGTGCAAAACCCATGATAGTTGCATCCAATTCTCTTCAGAAAACACGTAAATCAAACCTAAAAACGAAACCCGCATTCAAAACTAGGGTTTCTGTCAATCCAATCGTATGAAACGAAGATAACATGAGCGTTTGAGGATTACAGCTAGTTCTTGAAGAAGAAACTGTGGGTCGGGTGGTTCGAGGAATTCGATGAAGTTTACAGAGGATGAAAGATGAAAATATGACCGTTTTCTTTGTTTAACAATATGAGTGGCAATGACCGAGAAAAATATAAATACTTGTGTTAAACTTCCCTATTAACAGCTCTTATTTTCTAGTATTTGTAAGATCTAATAACATTTTAACTTTTGACTTTGTTTAATAATATCAGGCCACCATGAGCACTCGTAGTGAGCTCGGGTTTATACGGGTAGATCCGGTACATGGCCTTGGGACTGGCGGGGAGTGCGTGAGCGTGGTTTCAGGTTCATAAACTCATTTGGTTACTCGTTACCATGTGTCGTTGTACAACAGCGATTACAAAAATTATTAATTTTAATTTAACTCTGTGAATAACTCATGTTTCTTTAAGTTTTTAACATCAAAAAGTTATTCACCCTCGATGAATAGTTACTTTTTTATTATTTAATATTTAAATATTAATTATGTAGTTTTATTTAATTAAGGAATAATGTTTAATGTGTTTAAACATTTATTTTATTTTTAGTTAATTTTAATTATAAATTGAAGGTGAGGTTGAACGTCTTGAAGGAAGGTTGGGAAAATTTATATCATGCGGATGTAATGTTCGTAGTGATGTGATATTGACAAAGCCATTAACGTGTGTGAATATATATTAGTTAAATTACAAAGTAATATTTTTAGACAAATACTTTTTTCTAAAAAACAAAAAAAAAACATTTAACATCAATAATAATTTTTTTAACATTAACTAATAATTAAAATTTTAACCATTATAACGTAAAGTAAAATAAACAAACACTTGAACAATAAAAAAAATATTTAAGTAAACATTAGAAAAAACAATATATAAAAAATCTTAAGTAAAATCAAATAAAAAGGTAAATAAATATTAACTACGTATTATACCAAGACGCGCACTGCGCATCTAAAAACTGGGAAATCAAGGCTCAGACAACCCATCATCACAACCACAAATTAACTGTCTTATAACATTACAAACCGACAGCTTAACATGTACATTTTGTAATCAAACACCCTACTACCGAGCATCAACAACATTCAAAAAAAGGTTCTCGGGGGCTCAGAAACACAACCATGTTACGGCTGCAATCTAGAGGATTGCCACGCCCGAACAACCACAGTTTTTGTTTGTTTAGCATCATCGCCCAACAATAGAGTACATTATTAACCATCTGTATTTTATCTTATGGCTCAAACATGTTTTATCCGGTCATCACAACCACTAACATTCAACAGTAAA
Organism: Flaveria sonorensis; assembly: GCA_025506505.1. Classification (NCBI taxonomy): domain Eukaryota; kingdom Viridiplantae; phylum Streptophyta; class Magnoliopsida; order Asterales; family Asteraceae; genus Flaveria; species Flaveria sonorensis. The sequence goes on along the minus strand of CM046432.1, from coordinate 1,505,751 downwards.
CTCTCAGGTGAGGTGAAACTCTCCATCACAGAGGCAAAAAAAACCCAAATAGTTGCAAACTCATAAGGTCTCAGATGTGCCGACTGACATCGTCATTGACCACACCTCGGAAAGCAAACACTCAACCAATAATGAACCCAGCTCTAGGGTTCTCCAAAGACGAACAGAAAGCATAAATTAGGAAAGAACAATAGAGTTTTAGGAGAACTGGTGACGAATCAACCACCATCGCGACCATCGGGGATCGTAATCGGGGCGCTAAGTGAGCAACAAACCATCGTCGCCATCGGTTCTACCGTCGCCACCTAGGGCACGGAAAATAGAAGAGGAATGGGAACCTGTGCACGCACCCGGCGGCGACGGAGGTGGAGGGTGACCAAAGGCTACAACCTCATCACATCCACATCGGGGACGCCGATAACGGGTCGTCAAGCAACAATGGAGACGGAAATCGGTCAAGCCGGAAACCCCAACGCGCCCATAAAAAAATAGTCAGCCACCACTCACCGAAATACACCACATGCACTACACGCCGGCGTAGGATATCGTGGAAGCCGAAGTGGTTACCACCTCCACCGACCGAAAACCCTAAAACATCTTACACGAAATCAGTCGGGACCGAGAAAACAAATGACGGTAACAAGACGGAAGCCCACAACGGTAGCAGACACCACACCTCAATCCCATTACCCTCTCTCTATGTCTCTCTCTGAATAAGAAAATGAAAATGGGCATTTAAAGAGGTGGTGGGGGTACCACCGTATAACTGGGTTGTACACCACGCATAAAAACGTTTAGTTTACTATTCATTGAAGTTGGTCTTTAAATATATAGGTGAATTTTTGGGTCATCAGAGACTTTGATCCAACCTCGATCAAGTGCAATTTCTTTTTCAAACCACTCAACCTCGATTTTGATGTCGATCTAGCTTCAGATTTTTATATTTTTTGGGTCTTCATGTTGGTGGCATGGCGGTTGTGTTTCGGGAACAACCTTGAGGATGGGTGATGGTGGTGGTTGGTTGTACATATGTAAAGGTTAGTTTCAATTAGCAAAGTTAACATAGGTTGCATTAGTGTTAGTTTCAATTAGCAAAGTTAACATAGGTTGCATTAGTGTTGATAGTTGGGGGGTCTATAACAATTGTTTGGGTCGAAAATGTTATTTCTTTTTAAAAGGATTCATGGTGAGTTTTTTAAAGAATAATAAGTATTTTTTGTATAGATGAAGTATTTTTTATAGATTGTTTATTAGTGAAAATGTGGTACTTTAATGATTTTTGGGATAAATTCTTTTTCTTCAATAAGTAGCCAACAACTATTTTTCTTGAAAACAAGCCACCCCCAACATTCATTTTTTTCTAAAATCATGTCTGATGAGGCTTCACCAGCCACACCAATCAAGCTCACGGGGCTGGTGTGCCCGACATGATAGGTTCTCATATCATCATCTTCACGCCCCACTACAAAAGGCCTAAGAGCATTCATAATGGATTCACAATCTTTATCCTTATAATATAAAAAAAATTACAATCCACTGAATTTATATCTTATTTTTTCAAAAACCTCCCATATCTCATTCCTTAGCACTATCTTTATCTTACTCACAAACACTTATTTTATTATTATTTTTTTTATACACTCATAAAAAGTTAATCAAAGATGAATAGTAACTCTCTAAATTTGATGGTTTACTATTGCAATCCTTTATAATTTGATGATAGGGTTTAGGGATGATGAATCCAATATAAATATGTTTTTAACAAATTCTTTAAATTTGATGATAAAGATAGAGTTGAATCCATTGTGAATGTTCTAAGAGTACATTACATATTGAACTAATTTGTTTAGCCAGTCCAACTAAATTGTATATTGGTTCTTATCACTTTAAATTAAACTACTAGGTCTAAATGAAGCAAACAACTAAATAGGAAGCCCGTGAGGGATGTCTTAAGGCTCGAAACTAGGGTGGGTGACATAAATGGATGATCATTGTCATTCCTAAGAAAATATAAACTATTAGTTAAAACAAACACATACTATAAAACTTGTTAACTTACAAGGGGTTCAAATAAGTTAGCATCACCTATAACCATTCCTTATCTCCACCACCTATTCGTTGTCGTCCGCATCATTGCTACCACCTCCACCATTTTTGCCATTGCCACTGTTGTCGACGCCTGCCATCACCTCCACCACCAAATTAAAAATACGTGTTTATGAGAAAGATAGAGATAAAGATAAAGAATGAGATGTGGTACATTAAACAATATTTAAAAATAAATTTAAGAGAGATTCACAAAATAAAAATAAAGAATGAGATACAGCACCTTATTAATATATCAATGTAATGCATGTATGTCATGAGCCTCACGGATCTCAATTAGATTATAACAAACACAATGATAGGCAAGACTTTGAAGACCCACATGATGATACAAGTCCAATTGGGCCTTCATGGGTCAGCCCAGATACAAATACAATTGGGCCTTTATGGGTCAGCCTAATTCAGTCAGTTTGCACCAACACCTGATCGCAGACATCCCCACGTTTTGCTACATAACGTTATTTCAATTAATTCCATGTTATTTTATTTTCAGTATTTCAGTATTATTTTATTTATTTTGACTTTTCTAAAAACAGTTATTTCAATTCCCTAAATGTAGCCTACGTGGGTGGTAGTTATCTCTATTCTCCAATATGTAGTGAGCAATCATGAATGAGAATGAGAGTTTTTTGAGTTTTTCTAAAATTTTATTCTCTGTAGCCAGAGGGTAATTTTGTTCCATTGCTATTCTAGAATTTGGCAGGTTTTAGAAGGTGATCTTGGACGACTAAACTTCATTCTCATGGTGTGACTGTATCGAGGGTCAGGGTTAGTTAATTCTGCTCAGCGAGGCTTACGAGTGGTGTGGTTGTATCTCGTGAGAACCGTTGTTGTGATTCGTTGTTGTCGGGTATTTATCGGTCCAGTTTTTTTAAGCTCGTTGCCATCATTTGGTATCAGAGCCATGGATACCCAAAGCTCAAGTGATCTTAAGAAAGTGATTGAGGGCCTTGAGGCTGAGAAGAAGACCATGGCAGAACAAATGAAAATTATGCAAGACCAGATACTCGAGCTATCCGTTAACCGACGCAGTGATGATGACGGGGACAGTGGAAGGTCTGGAGTACACCCAAAGGGTACCAGTTCGTGGCAATCTAACGATATCAAGGTTGAGATTCCTGAGTATGAAGGGAAACTCGACCCTGACGAGTTCGTGGAATGGTTGAGGACAGTTGAATGTGCATTTAATTACAAAGAAATGACTAAAGAGCACAAGGTTAAGATTGTTGCTATGAAATTGAGAAAGTATGCATCAACATGGTGGGCCAACACGTGCAACAAACGAGAATGAATAGGTAAGTCAAAGGTGAAAGATTGGTCAAAGATGAAGAAGTTGATGAAGCAGAAATTCCTACCTTCTTATTATGTCCAGGCAAGTTTCTCGCAATTACATCATCTCAAACAGAATCAACGACCCGCAGAGGAATATTCGCGGGAATTCGAGTACTTGATTATGAAGTGTGATTTGCCAGAGGATGATCCTTAAACCTTGGTTTGGTATTTAGGCTGTTTAGATGCACGTGTAGCTAACATTGTGGAATTATACCCCTATGCAACCCTAGATGAATTAACCCTATTGGCCCATAAGGTGGATAATCAACAAAGAAACAAAGCCTGTTTTGATACCAGCCGAACAGTAACTAGAAACCCAACCCCATCCAAGCCCACTTCAACCAATAAACCTCCAGTCAAGCCCGAAAACCCAATCACCCCCACCCGAGCTCCTAGAAGATGTTTTCGTTGTCAGGGCTTAGGGCACCTGGTAGCCGAGTGTTCGAATAAAAGAATTATTACTTTAGCCGAGTATGAGGAAGTGGATTGCTCTTATACAGTTGATACCCCCTCAGATTTAGCTGAAAACGGTGACCCAGTGGTTGAAGAAGTTATGGGGCCCGATGAAGGGGTAAACCTGGTGGTTCGACGTACACTCAGCAGTACTTCTGATCAAAAGGACAATCTACAACGAGAGAGTATTTTTCATACACGATGCACAATTGCACAGAAGATCTGCACAGTGATTATCGATGGGGGTAGTTGCACTAATGTGGCTTCTCAAACTTTGGTTTCTAAACTGAATTTAACTACTGAAGTTCACCCCGTCTCCTTATGTGATCCAATGGCTCAAGCATGGAAAAGGTATACATGTGACTCATCGAACTCTTTTATCACTAAGCATTGGCAGGTCCTATGTAGATGAAATTTGGTTTGATGTCATCCCGATGGATGCTTGTCATGTATTGTTGGGTAGACCTTGGTTATTTGATCGTCGGGTGATGCATGATGGGTACCTAAACACCTATTCTTTCAACCACAAAGATCGCAGGACTGTTCTCACCCTAATGACACCAACCAACCCTTCCACCAACATTTCCCAGCCTTTGAGCACACTGCTGAAAGCTGAACAGCATGAGTACCAATCATCCAAGGAGTTTTTGCTCCTAGGACTTGATGATGATGAACCCGAACCACCCGTTGAACCACACCCATATGTCCAGCCTTTAATTCGAACCTTTAACCGAGTATTCCCTGCTGAAATCCCTCCTGGTTTACCACCTTTACGTAACATACAACACAAAATTGATTTTGTTCCTGGCTCTATACTCCCTAACAAACCTGCTTATCGATCCAACTCCCAAGAAACCGAAGAGATGAGGAAATAGGTGGATGGGATGCTGTAAAAGGGACTCATACGTGAGTCACTTAGTCCATATGCAGTTCCTACTATCCTTGTACATAAAAAGAATGGCGAGTGGAGAATGTGTATGGATAGTAGGTCCATTAATAAGATTACTATTAAATACTGATTCCCCATCCCTCGGCTGAATGATTTATTAGATGAACTTTATGGTGCCACCTTGTTTTCTAAAGTTGATTTGAGAAGTGGCTATCATCAAATCATAATTTATGAGGGAGATGAATGGAAGACAGCTTTCAAGACAAAAGAAGGGTTATACGAGTGGCTTGTTATGCCATTCGGGTTATCTAATGCCCCAAGTACTTTCATGCGATTGATGAATCAGGTATTAAAACCATTTCTGGGCAGATTTGTTTTTGTCTATTTTGATGATATTTTGGTATTCAGTAGAACAAAGGGTGATCATCACGCACACCTTCAACAACTGTTTGAAGTACTTGACAAAGAGAAGCTTTATGGGAACTTAGAAAAGTGTAAAGTTTTACTAGTCAAGTGACTTTTCTAGGTTACATAGTGTCTGCACAGGGTATCCAGGTTGATGAAAGAAAGGTACAAGCTATCAAGGACTGGCCAATACCACAGTCCATTCATCAAGTTAGAAGCTTTCATGGTTTGGCTTCTTTTTATCGGCAGTTTGTGAAAAAATTTAGCACTCTTGTGGCACCCCTCACTGAAATTACCAAACTTAAACAGTTTACTTGGACTCCCCAAGCACAAAAGGCCTTTGATGAGATCAAGAGGCAACTTACTTCAACACCCGTATTGGCACTGCCATGTTTTGACGAAATATTTAAGGTGGAATGTGACGCATCAGGGGTAAGGATTGGGGCCATTTTATCTCAGTTGGGCCGTCCCATTGCTTATTTTAGCGAGAAGTTAAATGAAGCCAAACGATGCTATTCGACATATGACAAAGAATTTTATGCTATAATTCAGGCCTTGGATCATTGGCAACATTATTTGATATCAAAGGAATTCATCTTGCATTTCGATCATGAGGCTCTTAAGTACATTCAAGGCCAACATAAGTTACAATCAAGGCATGCTAAATGGGTGGAGTATTTACAGGCCTTTAACTTCACCATTAAGCATAAATCAGGAACACTAAACAAAGGGGCTGATGCCTTGTCTTGAAAGTTTGCTTTGCTTAATTCCTTACAGCCTAAGATTGTTGGTTTTGAACTCCTCAAGCAGAATTATGAGTCGGATCCTGATTTTGGAGAGCTGTTTCTGAGTTGCCAGAATCATCCCGTCAGTGAATACCATTTGTACGATATCTATCTCTTTCGAAGACAACGATTATGCATCCCTCGACATAGTGTTAGAGTGTTGCTGATCAGAGAGATTCATGAAGGTGGGATGGCTGGGCACTTGGGAATTGATAAGACTTCAACCATGCTACAGAATCATTTTTTTTGGCCCAAAATGGTTCATGATGTAGAACACTTTGTTCGTCGATGTCTTCCTTGCCATCGAGCTAAAGGTCACTCTTTTCCCCATGGGTTATACATGCCTCTACCCGTACCCGTTGCCCCTTGGGAGGACATCAGCCTTGATTTCATTGTTGGACTTCCCCGTACACAATGACACAAAGATTTTATCATGGTGGTGGTTGACCGTTTCTCAAAATGGCCCACTTCATTGCGTGTCACACCACGTATGATGCGGTCCAAGTGGCAAACCTCTACTTTAAAGAGGTTGTTCGTCTCCATGGAATCCCTCGCTCTATGGTTAGTGACCGGGATGTAAAATTCCTCAGCCATTTTTGGATCACTTTGTGGCGAAAAATGGGTACCCAGCTCAAATTTAGTACCTCCAGTCACCCCCAAACGGATGGACAGACGGAGGTGACCAACCGCACGCTTGGTTCCCTTCTTCGAGCTCTCATCACTTCCAATCTGAAACAATAGGAAGAATTGTTACCTCAAGCTGAATTTGCTTACAACCGGGATCCAAACAAGACTACTGGCCTCAGCCCATTTACAGTTGTGTATGGTTTAAATCCAGCAACTCCACTGGACTTAGCTGTTCTTGATACTTCGACTAGGTTCAGTCAAGAAGCCAGCGATCGGGCTGCTGATATTAAGGCCCTGCATCAGCATGTTCATTAAAAGATCACCAAGTCCAATGAGCTCCTCAAGTACCGTCATGATAAAGGAAGAAAACATATTCTATTTCAACCGGGTGACCTTGTTGGGGTTCATTTTCGAAAGGATCGATTCCCAGCCAAACATCGTTCCAAGCTTAGTCCCAGATCAGACGGTCCGTTTAAGATTCTAGCGAAGGTCAACGATAAAGCTTATAAAGTCAACCTTCCGGGAACCCCTAAAGAAGCAGCAACCTTCAATATAGCTGATCTTCAACCGTACTATGATCCTGATGAACCTATTCCAAGTTTGAGGACAAACTTTTCTAAACCTGGAGAGGATGATAGGCAAGACTTTGAAGACCCACATGATGATACAAGTCCAATTGGGCCTTCATGGGTTAGCCCAAATACAAGTACAATTAGGCCTTTATGGGTCAGCCTGATTCAGTCAGTTTGCACCAACACCTAATCGCAGACATCCCTACGTTTTGCTACATAAAGTTATTTCAATTAATTCCATGTTATTTTATTTTTAGTATTTCAGTATTATTTTGTTTATTTTGACTTTTCTAAAAGCAGTTATTTCAATTCCCTAAATGTAGCCTACGTGGGTGGTAGTTATCTCAATTCTCCAGTATGTATTGAGCAATCATGAATGAGAATGGGAGTTTTTTGAGTTTTTCTAAAATTTTATTCTCTGTAGCCAGAGGGTAATTTTGTTCCATTGCTATTCTAGAATTTGGCAGGTTTTAGAAGGTGATCTTGGACGACTAATCTTCGTTCTCATGGTGTGACTGTATCGAGGGTCAGGGTTAGTTAATTCTGCTCAGCGAGGCTTATGAGTGGTGCGGCTGTATCTCGTGAGAACCGTTGTTGTGATTCGTTGTTGTCGGGTATTTATCGATCCAGTTTTTTTAAGCTCGTTGCCATCACACACGACTAAGTAAACATCAGTCCTAAACATAGTTCTTTAAAATAATATATTCAAACATACAAATAAGAAAATACAAGTCATAGACATAGTTAGAGGTGGGCATAAAAACCGGGTTCGGACCCGACCCTGTGGACCCGACCCGAAACCGGGTACGGGTACGACCCGGTGTATGTATACCCAGTTTGGACCCGAAAAAACCCGTAGGGTTGGAACCGGGTATGATTTTCTAGAATTTCTTAGAACCCGACCCGACCCGACCCGGAACCGATTGGACCCGGTTTTGACAGTTTTTTTTTTTAAAGTAGCTGTTTTTTAACGGCTATATAGCCGTTGGGATCCATTTTTGGCCATTTTTTTGTCACTTTTAGGCTTATAAGTTAGTATAAATAGGTGTGGGCTGATATGGTTTAGTACCCAAGTCTCAAACGCAAAAACATACGCAAAAAACACAAAAAATACTCTCATTTACTCTCGTTTTACACGTTCACTCTCTCGTTTTACACTTTTACTCTCTTCAATCTTGATATGGCTCACTCACAATCTTCCGTTGGTCAAGGTTCGTCCAACGCTCCAACCGTCGTTCGTGTTCTTGCACACAATCGTAACATGGATGTTTGGTGCAATTGGGATATGGTTGAGTTGAGTGACGGGTCTGTAAAGGCTCGTTGCAAGTTTTGTGGAGCTTTGCTTGCTAAAGATTTTAACAAGACTTTAAACTAACACATTAACAAGAAGTTTTGTAAGTCGTTGAAAAGTAATCCGGATTCGCAACAAACACAATTGGGTGGAGATGGTGGAATCTTTAATTACGATGTTAATACGGTTCGAGATCGAATGGCGAAGTTCGTGATTCAAGAAGCTTTGCCTTTTAGTCACTTCGACGATCCTCGGTTGACCAACTTAATTCGAGAGACGCTTCAACCTCGTTACACCCACGTAAGTCGTACTACACTTAGACGTTATTGTTTAAAATTATGGAAACAAGCAAAAAATGATTTAATTGTATTATTTGAAAATTTAAATACCGGTGTAAACTTAACTAGTGATGTTTGGTCGGCTCCACACGGTTTACCCGAATCGTACCTTTGCGTCACCGCTCATTGGGTGGATCCCAATTCATGGCAATTGATGAAACGTACGATTGCATTTGATCTTTTTCCCCATCCACACACCGGAGAATTTTTGTTTTACTTTTTAGATAATGTAATAAGTACTTTTAAATTACAAAATAAACTTTTTTCAATTGCATTTGATAATACCTCTAACAACACAACCGCGGTTGAAAAATTAAAATTAAAATATCTTCCGATTGCAAACGGTGATTTTTTCCATACTCGTTGTGTTGCACATATTATTAATTTAGTAGTGCAAGACGGACTATCCGGATAATATGTTAATAACTTTATTACATCTTTTCGATTTATGTTACATGACGTTTTTAAAAAAAGTAGAAGAAGATATCAAGATTATAAACAACTTTGTAACGATACGCACTCTAGATTTTTAGGTCCTAATTGGGATGTACCTACTTGGTGGAATTCGACTTGTCACATGTTTGAATGTGCTTTAAAACAAAAGGGCACTTTGAAAGCTTTTCATAATAGTCTTTCGGATAATGGTGAAGCCGACCCATTTCCGGATGCGGGTTGGGAGAATCTTCAACGTCTATCCGAGTTTCTTGAGGTTTTTAAAAACTCAACAACAAAATTATCGGGAGTTTATTATTCCACTAGTTATTCGGTGCTTCAAGAATTATATTTTATGTCTTTGAATTTTAAAAATTTTCAAAATAAAAATAATATGTTTAATCAAATGATAGAACCAATGAAAGAAAAGTTTAAAAAATATTTTAAGGACTTACCACCCGTTTTTACGTGTGTCGCCGCTTTAAATCTGTTTCTAAATGTTGCGGGAGTTGAATGTTTGATAGATGAGATAAATGACAATTTGGATATGCATGACGAAAACCCTAATTTTTTAAACGAGGCAAAAGAAAATTTTAATCATAGTTTGAATACAATTTATAATTTTTATTTAAATAGATATGGGCCTAACGTAAACATAACCATGCCAAGCGAATCAACCTCACGTGCTAGTACATCGGTTAAAGACCCAGTTTTGACTATGTTGAATGTTGTCCGGGATGTAACGGCTAAACGACAAAGGGGTAACACCCCAACAAGTGAGCTCGGTAGATATAGTGGAACGGATTTTATTTCCACTATGACTACCGAAGATTATCGTGCATTCGATATTTTGGCTTGGTGGAAAGGAAAAGAATCTCAATTTCCGATTCTTTCTGCTATGGCCCGTGATTTACTAAGCGTCCAAGCTTCTACGGTAGCTTCGGAATCTGCTTTTTCTCTTAGTGGCAGGGTAATATCATTACAGAGAACAAGACTAACTCCGGAAGCAGTGGAGATGTGCATTTGTTTAAATGATCACTTAGACGCAACGGATCGTATACAAGACCAAACAAGCCTCGAAGACGAGATTACACTCGAAGCTAAAGTACATGATGAAGAGGTAGAAGACGAAGTATCTTCTGGCATATCCGATGAAGAATTAGCATTTGATCAAGCATCTCGTAGTAGATAAAATTAGACGATATTGTTATTTTTTATTGATTCATTTATGTATTTTTAAGTTGTTTTAATATTATATGTCTTTCATGTTCTTTTTAAATTTTTTGTCATTCAAATGTTTTATATAAAAAGTATTTAATATTTGTATATTATAAGTGTAACATTTTCTGTCCAAGATTTGTATATATTTATATATTAAGTTGTTTAAATTTTTGTCATTCAAGTGAACCCGGTTAGAAAAAAAAAATAAAAAGAAAAAAAAGAAAAGAAAATATAAGAAAAAGAAAACATACGACCCGGTGTTCGACACACACACAAGACAAGAAAAAAAGAAAAAAAAAGGACAAAACCCGGTTGAACCCGGGTTTCATACCCGAACCGAACCCGACCCGACCCTACCCGGGTATACCGGGTAGGGTTTGTATTCCGCTGAACCCGACCCGGGTTCGTACCCGGGTTCACCAATACCCGGGTACAAAAAACCCGGTTGGGCCCAAACCCGGTTTGTACCCGGGCCCGGGTACGTCCCAAACCCGATTTGACCATCTCTAGACATAGTAATATATAAATAAATAACCAAATGTCAACTACTTGTATTGCATTGTGATGTGATCATTTTTGTCATAAACCTTACACATCTTAATGACCTAATCACCATGCTTCGACCATCATTCCTTGTGAAAATCATAGGCGAAAGTTTTATCACATCTTTTTTTACTACTACAGCTTCTTGATAATGACTTTCTTGCCTTTTCTCCTTTTTATCCGAAGCAGGTTTGGACAAATAAAAAAAACATGTTTAGTCTCCTGCACATTTTTAGTCTCCTGCACATGTTTTATCAAAATAAGAAATGTACATATGCATAGATTAAACTACAATTATATATGTTAAATTAATACATGACATATCATGGAGGTCCTTTGTTTCATCCATAATAGTTTTCTAATTTATGTAAGAGAAAATTAATAAGTTAATATGTTATAAAGGATGTATTTGATAGACAGGACCATGTCTTAACTTTTACTTTTAATTTCTATTAACAATGAACTAGTAACTAGACCCACGCATTATCGCGGGATCTTTCTTGCTACATCCATATCACTAGCTAAATAGTCTCCTTGCTACATCCATCATGGCTAAACAATCTCTTTGTATATTCTTGCTTCTCTAAGTTGGTCAATCTTTCGACATACCAAAAGAGAAATCGGTCCATCTTTTCACATACCAAAATTTTTATCATGTTAATAAAGGAAGTGGATGAACAATAATTTGCAATGTTTCTAGCTTTGGTACAATCTTCTGATGCATGTACATGTGTTGTTGTGTTGTATACAAGCAGTTGATACCGCATATGTCTTCTAACCCTTTAAATAGGGTTTCATATTGTGTGTCCTTTGTTCCCTACACCCGTTTGTTGTTGAGAGAGAGGGTTCCCGGTGGCCATGTGCGTCGCTCTACCGACGACTGTCGCCATCGTCGTCCGCCTGTGGGTAGCCATTGCCGCCTTAACCGACGGTCATGTGCGGTGGCTGTCACCATTGTTGTCCACCTTTGGGTAGTCATTGCTGGCTTGACCGGGTGTTTACACCTGCATGTTCTGTTTCGTTACGTACGGCTCCCGGTCGTGGTGTGACGCCACCGCTGTCGGCGACTATTGGGTCTGATTGTTTACTATGGTGTATCTTTGTCGGTGAGTTCCATCTTTGTTTTGAGTCTGATTGTTTATTATGTATATGTGGTTATGGTGTTTCATGGTGACCGGCACCTGTTCTCCTTTTTGGTTTTCTCTATGACTCAGTTTTTTACAACAATTTTACGGTAACTAACCCCTGCCTATTTCTTTAATGATTGATTAATGGTGTTCCATTTATATACAGGTTAATTACGACAAGCTTGAGCTCATACGAAATGCCACAGCAATTTTACTCATTTATTGTACAGCCATGTCGTTATGGCTGTGATGGTGGACATGAGTTCATCTGAGCCTGTTGTTGTCTGGTGCTATGTATGAAGGCTCCTCAATCATTGAATACTATTGCGTTGTTGAATAGTGTTAAAGGGTTTCAAAAGTAATGAATTGTGTAGCAATGATGAGTAAACCTGTTTGGTGAATCCGTTGTTTTGGCTAGGTGAACATTTGTTTGCAGCCATAATGGGTTATCTTAACTGAGCCTTCCAAAGTAGATTTTATCCTCTATGAACACTCGGGTTGTGATGGATTGTATAATATTATACTATACTATAGCTAATTTGCGAATGATTTGAACAATGAAATGAACAACGATTGCAATGTTTGTTGTGTTCGGAACAACCTTCTTATGAATGTACATTTTTGTTGCATTTTGTACAAACATTTGAAGGCAATGATGATACTGTAAAGGTTGATCGTTCTTTGGCGTGGCATTGTTTTTACTTTGCAACCACAATGACACACCTGCTCTAAGCCTCCGATAATTATCAAACTTATTTGTTTGCATCAATCGTATTTGTAACAACCAAGTCGTTTAGTATCATACCTACAACCTTTTATCATTATACGTTATCACACGTCGAATACTCGCGCAACGCGCGTGTTGAAATACGACTAGTTTACCTATAAATAGATGTGTTAATAAATAGTAAAATAAATTAATATAATATTACGGTGCCAATCAAATAAATTCATTAAAATAGTTGTAATTTTATCTTATTTTCATATCTGATCCAACAGATCGTTCAACCAACGGACCAATAAAGTATCCGGTTCACTGTCCGATCCAGTTCTAAAAATATTTATCACCTCCCTCTTATCCCTCTTCACATCAGAAAAGGAAGGAAAAAAGATCGATATAATGAAGCTAGATCTTAGTACACGACATTTGTATCATCATGGCTTTGATAATCCAACACAACCTAATAATACTTGAAATAAGGAAGTATGATCACAAGTGCCAACCTCAGTCGCGACTGACTCAAAGGTAAGATCCTAGTCACGACTCGATAAGGAAAAGATTGGATTGGGATTCCACACTTAAAAATTTTAAAGGAACAAGCATAAAGGAAAGAAGAGTCTTAACCAAGAAGGAAAGCTCCTATTGGTTTCTAGAGAATATAATCAGATTGCAACATGACAAAGAGAATAAGTTAGCCTTTGAGGAGATAGGGACCTATGAGTAAACACAATCAAAAGAGACAGAAGGTAGAAGTCAACTATAAAGACAAAAAGGCATTTATGATATGTAAGAAACCCTTTATACCGAAATGATATAATACCCTCTGTCTAAGGATATTTAGGTTCAGATGTTTGATCACAGAATACCCGAAATAGAACCAGACCAAGCTCTTTGAATTGTTAGCCACTATAAATACCACTATCCATTAATATGTAAACTTATGCATAGAATCATCAAAAACTCTCTACTCTCTTATAATTCCTTCATATGTTTATCTTCTTCATCTTTAACCTCTCATACACGTCATCTTTACTCTCACTCTAATACATGTATGTTTATGTTTAATACATCTTATGCACATACTAACTTGAGCGTCGGAGTGCTCTCGGAGGTCAAGTTCCAAGGACCTCTAATGAGTTTTCTATGGTTGTAACTCATATGTCTAAGAAGAAGAAAAATGATGATTATCACCTACGGACGGATCTGAACCAGAGGAGTCACTCTGTTGCACTGCTTCTTATTCGACGCGTCTCTTGGTGAAAAATTTGGAGCAACATATAGTAAGAGAGAGAAATAGGATGAAGAGGAAAATCATAAAAATAATAGTAACATAAATTGAAATATGAAACTATTAAATGTTATACAGGTTAGAGCATTCATCGTAAGTTTTTTATATATTTGTGAGTGTATTTCGTATATCATATGGAATGGTTGTAAGTTGATTAGAGAATAAATGTTACTGTTCATCTATAATTCAATAAGACATTGTTCATCCTTAATAACTTTTTAAAATTTTTTGAAAGTGATTGTGAGTGAAGGAGAAAAAAATATAATGATAAAGGTATAAAAAATATTATTAATTAATAAAAAGTAATGATTTTTAATGTAATTATAAGGTTGATGATAAAGAAGTTGATATCATTTTCATCATCATCCCATTCTTAACCTTATCATTAAAGTATAAAGAAAACATGAAAAAATATATAATTATACTCCTATATCAGGTTTCTCAACTCCATATTCATCTCCTATAAGGGAAACCATATTGATCCTTATATTTGTAGGTCACCATTAACACTTCAAATCTATTATTTTATATTTTTGATAAGTGATTGTAAGTAAAAAAAAAAATTATAATAAAATTAAGTATTATTTAATTGAAATATATATATATATATATATATATATATATATATATATATATATATATATATATATATATATATATGTGGGGAAGCTGATGTGAGTAGTTTATTTGAAATAGATTACATTTTTAGAGATGATGGTTTTTATTAATTATGAAAGATGAGAACAAGAAAATGTGAAATGCTTGTAATCAATAAAAACACATCATTAAATGCTTTAATACATTTCTTCACTATTTTTCATTTCCACAAGTCAATTAAACACTTACATTCAAGGCCAAAAAGCATTATATTAAAAATACATACATTCATTGTTTAATGTTTATGGATGTACAAGTTTAATATGTAAGTAATTTTCATGTCACCGGGACCGTTCTTTAGTAAAAATACATATATTCATTGTTTAATGTTTACCAATGTTTTTAAAGGTGATAGTCTAAACTTGGTAATGTAACTAACAGACTATCAATAACATGTCTCATGTTTTTAAAGGTGATGTTTGGGTTTATGTTTTGGAGCTGGTCATGAAACTTTGAGATTTGGAAAATAGGAGTACCGCTGCTCTTTTATCAACACTTGTTACACGTACGGGTTGTGGCAACGTTACGATATTAGGCTTTTTCATGATTTCACGTCTAGTCGCAGCATAGTGTTTCGTCATTTTGATATAAAGTTTCGGGTTATCAGCAACCATGAGCGGACCTAAAGGGACACCATGGGATTACAATCATCCTATGAAAATTCTATTTTGTTAGTATATAGTACCACTGCTCTTTTATCAACACTTGTTTAACGCACGGATTGTGGCAATGTTACGATATTAGGCTTTTTGATATTAGGCTTTTTCATGATTTCACACCCAGTCGCAACATAGTGTTTCGTCATTTTTATATAAAGTTTCGAACATTATCAGCAACCATGAGCGGACCTAAAGAGAAACCATGGGATTACAATCATCCCATGAAAATTCTATTTTGTTAGTATATAGTACCACTGCTCTTTTGTAAACACTTGTTTAACGCACAGGTTGTGACAACGTTACGATATTAGGCTTTTTCATGATTTCACGCCCGGTGGCAACCTAGTATTTTGTCATTTTTATATAAAGTTTCGAACGTTATCAGCAACCATGAGTCGACCTAAAGGGAAACCATGGGATTAGAGTCATCCCATGAAAATTCTATTTTGTTAGTACATACACAATATAATCTTAATTGACCCCCAAAAAAAAAAAAAAAAAAAAAAATTGGACACTGACCCTATAAAATTTAAACTAGGCCTAAAGAACATTTGACAAAGACAAAGTAAGATAAATTTGACATTGACCCTTAAAAATTTTTAGTAATACAAACTTGTTATAATCCAAATAACACATTTAAAAAAAACTATAAGCTCATTAACTATATATATAGCTCAACTAATTGCTTCATTGATTATTGTAAATCCAATTACCAAAATGTCTTATAACCAATTTACAAAACTAAACTCATTACTCCGTTATCCAAACAGTATAGTATTAACCTACTAATTAAAGACAGCAAGACGATTTGTTATATTTGGGTGAAGAACAAGTTTCAAAAGAAAGATTGGTTTATGATTGTTTTATAGTTCATGCTATGTTTGTTTCTTATTGTTTTTTGGGGTATGTATTTTCTCGGTTATAGCTTCTTGTTAGCCCAATTTTATCAATGAAACTTTTTGCAGTCCAAAAAGAATTAATAAACAACATAAATTAACGGTAATTAAAGAGATTATTAGTTCCATTCTAAACAACTCAGTGTCCTTATTTGTCGTAACTCGTAAGCTAAGTTTTTTACAAGAAACTTACCGTTAAAGCTGCATACCACCGGTCATCCCTCTGTCCACGGTTACACTCTCTCGTCAGTTTAGCTATTTCTTTTTAAACGATTAGGCGAAAATATCCTATCCCATTAACAAAATTTCAATCTTGTAGCCGTTAAAAAAAGTTATTAAACAATGAAATGTCATATTTTCAGTGGCCAAAAACTCTCCACCACTAGATGTCTAGAATGGCTTCTTCTCTTCTTCTCCGATCACCTCCTCCGCCACCACCACCGCCCTCTTCCTCTTTCAATCTTCGCAATCTTCATCGAATTCCATCTTATTATAATCCCAACAACAAAAATCTCACTCTCAAACCCTTTTTATCAGTCAAAACTAAAGCCCTCACGGAATCATCCGACTCTCCCAAATCCGTCGACCCACCCGACCCACAATTCCTTCTTCAAGAACTCGCTGTAATCCTCAAACCCTCTTATTTACGTTTCATACGATTGTATTGACAGAAACCCTGATTTTGAATTCGGGTTTCGTTTGTTGGTTTGAACTGGATGTAATTGTTGTGGGTTTAGCACTGTAGTTGTAAATACATTGATAGAAACCCTAATTTTGATTGTGGGTTTCGTTGATTGGCTTGGTTAACGTGTTTTATGATGTAATTGGAACTAATTACACTGGTTTTGCACGATATTTGCAAATACAATGATAAAGACCCTGATTTTGAATGTGGGTCTCGTTGATTGGTTTAGATTACGTACTTCTGATGAGAATTGGATGTAATTATCATGGGTTTTGCACCATGGTTACAATTACATTGACGTAAACCCTAATTTTGAATGTGCGTTTCGTTGATTGGTTTAATTCAAGTGTTTTCTGATGAGAATTGGATGTAACTATTGTGGATTTTGCACGATAGTTAAAATTATATTGACAGAAACCCTAATTTTGAATGTGGGTTTCGTTGATTTGTGTTATTTACTTTTTTTTGGTAACAAAAATGGATGTACTTATTGTTGTTTTGCAGGATAGTTTCAAACTTCCATCTGATTACTTTTCGCAGCTCCCTCATGATCTTCGTCTAGACGTCAGTGAGATTCTGGATTATTGTTGTTCTATACATCAAATATTATGATTTAAATTTGCTTTTGTGATATCTGGATTATGTTATAGTTGTTGTTTTCCTTACCAGTTTGAGTTAATATTTTGTAGCTGAATGATGCTGCTTTCGATCTCTCAAATGGACCAGTGATGGAGCAGGTTAGTAGGTTCTTATCTTTCATTTATTTCAAGAATTATGTCATGTTTGTTTGGGATTTTGTCATTGTTATAAGCTCATTAGCAATGATGTTTTGTGATGAATAATACAATAATTATGTTGTTGAGATGTTAGTGTACCATAGGGGTAAGCAGGAAAACCAAATATAAAAGGCTGAACCAATTTTGAAAACATTGGTTCTGTTATGGTCTTTTTGATATCAGTCAGGGTTATATCTTATATGTGTGTAAATGACCGAGTTAACAGGCACTAAAACCAACCTTTATATTTTTTATGTTTATATATAATGTGTTATATGTAGGAAAAGTCTTGTAATAGTTTTGTCTAAATAACATATTAGTTATAGCTTATTCTTCTTGATAAATTAAAAGGACTGCTAATATTTTATTTGACCAAAGACATAACTTGATTTATAAACGGAAATTAACTTGAATCCACCCACCTCTAAAGCTGGTGATTAACAAACTAAGTGAACCCTACCGATTGGTTATAAATATCCAAAAACTGAAACATCTGTTATAAGTTTGGTTTTAGTTCATACCGAACTGATCCATGCTCACTCGTAGCTTTATAAGTTCCTTGATATTACAAACAATGATACAATTGTAAATTAATAATGCAATTTTTGGCCCCTTAATAAATTCTTCAACCACTAAGAACATATCTTGAATGTTGAAGAACTTATGAATTCTTCAAAGTGCATTTAATGATCTTTTTGTAGGAGTAAAGTAGGAAAGGAAATTGATGGTTGACCAAACATAGTCAAATTTTGAAGTGTAGGCCTCTAAACCTTTCTAAAGTTTAATCAATTTACATTCAGTTTTATTAAACTACACCTTACACTTGTTTATTACTTCATAGTTTCCATAACAAAAGATGAATATTTTTTTATAAGTCAAAATTGTATGATATTATATGCAAAGAATTGACTTTAAAAGTCAAAATTGTATGAAACAAAGAGCACATATTTATATGAACTTACTTTCTTGGAAAATTTCATCAGTGTGGACAAGAGTTGGGAATGACATTGCTAAACATATCTCGGGCTTGGGAGTCAGCCGATACCTTGACTTCAACAGCTTTGGTCAACAATCTCCCTCCATTGTTCAACTCATTGACCAGCAACAACAAATCAGGCATGAGTAAAAGCAAAAGCTTTGCATATAAGTCCATTTGCACAAGGACTTCCTCTAAGATGATTTATATTTTATTGCTAGTTAGCTCTTGGAAAACGTTTGACTTCTGCTGGAAGGAGGTTTCAGTCGATGGGTCAATATGGTCAAGGTGAACTACAAAGGGTAACCTGTCAATCTTTAGCTATTTGCTCATTACAAGTAGAGGTGGCCATTTTAACCCATTTTAATAATGAATGGGTAGATTTGGGCTGAGTTTTACCTCAAACAAATCAAATAAAACTATTTGCTAGAAGGGGAATGGGGCATACATGTTGATAATTGTCCAAAGTATATTTTTAGTGCATAGTACCTCCTTTTTGGAAGGTTTAGTTTATAATTTTTAGTGCATACGGTTAAAAATCATCCAAAGTACATGTTTAGTTGATACTACTTCCTATATTGTTTTATTCAAAGATATATTTTTATTTTTGTAATAATATTGTTTGTTGCAATCATAATTAATTCATTAATTATTTATAAAACACAAAAATATGGCCCAAAAAGTGTTTTATTGTCAAACCAACCATGCGTGTTGTGAGTCAACCTTTTCTGACCCGTCCAGCCCATCTTGCCACCTCCAGTTTTAAGCATCCCTACAGTTTTAGTTCACATTTTTCTTTGGGTAAAGAGGATGGTACCTCGAAAAGTAATTTTTTTAGAATAGAATACAAAACTCACTCTCTGCCTCCTCAGGATATACCCCAAGAGAAGAAAACACCAAAGCTAATAAAAAAACATTAGTGATGGCCCATTTAAAAACAACCTTCATGGCTCATCTTGCCTAAACCTATCTAAAGCATATTAAAAAAGGTCCAACCTACTCTTCAAGCCCGATATGGAATAGAAGACTATACTATCTACAGTGATTCAATGCTTATTGTTCAAAGTATGCATACACACAAAAATACAAATCAATCCACATTCCACACATTACTATCAAAACATATACATTATTCCACATCATGCTTTTTGACTTTAGACTCTGCCATCTTCATCATCCGCTTCCAGCTCCACCAACAACTGATTGCCAAATGGCCGTCGCAGTATACAGCCTCAATTGATCCCCCTTCTGCATTAGTAAATCAAAGTTATTGGCAACTATCAAAAGATTCTATGTGTAGAAATTTCTAGTACAATCCATCCCCCATAATAACATCCAAAATCCATGGCCATTTTCAAATTTTATGACATCACAACACACATTTTTTTAATGCTCAAAACATTGTACTTGACTTCTTTGCTTCAAAAAGCCAATGTCTTTGTAAACATGTCAACGCAAAAAAAAAACCATTGTATGTTGTCCAAAAGAGATCTTCATGCCTGGTATTATGTTTTTGTGTTTTTGTTTTTTGTTTTTTTTTTACTTTTTTGCATTTTAATAAGAAAAATTATGGTTTGAAGTAAAACGCAAAGCATAAATCACTTTAAAAGCTATATGTTGTGCCTTGAGGTGGATCCTTCAACCTGTTTACTTATGAATGAGTTTGTTTGGCTCATGTTTTCCTCTAATGGATTAAATGGGTAAGTGATACGAACCTAATGGGTCAATATGGGTCGGGGAAGACCCAATCAATGTGGAATTGCGGGAAAAGGGAGCTGGTCCAGGAGGTGGGGGGGTAATCCGATTATTCAGGCTTAGTGGGTAGGGCGTAGTGGGCAGTTAGTAGCTGATTAATCTCTATATAATTGTGTTTGATGTTCTACTTTAGGACTTTAGGGTAGAGAGTTTAGTATTTGAAATTCTGGTTTGTATTTTGGAGATCAGTCCATCTCAAAGAGGACTACATTGTACTCGTTTTAATTTAATCATGCCGACTAAGCTCTAAACAGTATATTTCAAAGTAGTGTTAGTTGAAAGGGAAACAGGTCAAAAGCCAAAAGACCCTCAAAGCATATTTCAATGCATACAACCTGTTAAATCACCTTTATTTAATTAACTAGATTTTTGTTGTAATCTTATGGTTGTATTAATCATATAAAACTCATTATTTATTAATAAAAAATATTAAGTTGATGAAAAAAGTGTGTTGTATTGTGGGTCAACCCAACCCAACCAGTTAGTTGTGCGACACAACTTGTTAACCAACCTCCTAACCCGTAATTTTCCACTCTGGTTGTGCAAAAACATTTTTAGATTTTTCTTTCACCAATTGCGTACAGGGTTGGACATATTGTAAAAGGATATAAGCAAAAACTTGTTATTGAAGTGCCCTTCAAGTATTCTTTTTTTATTGAGGTGCATAACCCTAGTCTAATTTTTATGTGTAGATTTCCAAAGCTATGATTTCAACCGGGAAGCTTCTGTCCTCCACTCCTGTATCTGAAGAAACCAATGAAGAGTCAAAAGGCGAAACACGCATGTTCAAGGTATTATATAACCTTGCACATCGAATGAAAAACTGACAAATTGAAGTCGTATGGCCATAAAAGTGAGGTCGTGAAGTAAGCAAGTAAATGGAGTTGGATAACGAGCCAAAATAGGTATCTTTGTATTAGACAATACAATTAGACATTAGTATATACTATGTAAATACAAGTCTATTTATATCTGATGTATTATTGTTAATCATTGCAATACAATACACAATTACCGATTGATTTGGTATCAGAGCCAAATTAAACCCTAACCCTAAAACACCTTGCTGCCGCCACAACCCTGCTGCTGCCGCCACAACTCTGCTGCTGCCACCCCTGCTGCTGCCGCCACAATACACAATGGCTCTTCTTTAAGCCTTCTCTGACACTACCAAAACAACTCACAACTCTCACAAATTCGGTTTTAAACTTTCTCCTACAAACTATGGCTTTTGGAAAGCCATGATTCAACCCTTCCTTGTTACAAACAGTTTGTATGGCTATGTTGATGGCACCATACCCTGTCCACCAGACACTATTCAGCCACCCTCACCATCCGAATCACAACCTGCACCTAAACCACAACCAAATCCCAATCACACGACATGGATATCAAACGATGCACACGTGCGCATGCTGATTGTTTCAACTATTTCTGAATCAGCTTTCGGTCATGTACAACACAGCAATACGTCCAGAGATCTATGGTTGGCTCTTGAACGAGCCTATTCTCCAAACACCGCCTCTCGTGAGTTTACTCTCAAACAACAACTGCTGAGAATTGAGATGAAGAGTGATGAAACCTGCTCAGCTTATCTTGTACGAGCACAAGACTATGCGGATGCCCTTGCCAACATTGGTGAACCTGTCAAAGAAAAGGACCTTGTTATGTTAGTCGTTTCAGGTTTACGTGAGGAATACAATGGTCTCAAAAGTACTCTACTGACTCGCTAGTTTCCTACAGCTTTCAATGAGCTTCATGCCCTACTTTCGGACCATGATTTCATGATTCGTAAGTCTTTGCCTGCTGTCACACCAACCCAAGCCTTCACGGCTGCAACACACCCTACCCCACAACCATCTAATC
The DNA here is from genome assembly GCA_025506505.1 of Flaveria sonorensis. NCBI lineage: Eukaryota > Viridiplantae > Streptophyta > Magnoliopsida > Asterales > Asteraceae > Flaveria > Flaveria sonorensis. The sequence continues at coordinate 1,483,351 of CM046432.1, read as the reverse complement.
CATCTGTTAACCCTCTCGGCTCACTTAACAGCCCCACTATTCAAGCATTGCAACAGATGGTTAACCAACTTGGTCTACAAATTCAACCTCTTCAATCTTCCTCACCACAGCCCCAAGCCTTCTACACCAATCGTTTCGGGACTAACCGGGGTCGTGGTCAAACCACCCGAAGAGGACGTGGCAACAACACCTTTCATAACCGAACCTCAAGTGGTGGCAATCGCAGTCAGTTTCCATGGGCGTCTACTCAAACCACGGTTTTTGGCACGTGTACTCGATGTGGAATTGGTCACATCCCCTCATAGTGTCCCAACCGAGACCCTTCCACCATGAGGGGACGTTCACCTTCTGCTAATTATGCTGATGCTCGTTCACAAGCTTCTTCATCATGGCTTCCGGACACCGGTTCTACCAACCATGTGGCTCCAGATCTCTCAAGCTTCGAGTATTCTGAACCGTACCTCGGTGAGGACAATCTTCATGTTGGTAATGGTAACGCTCTCCCTATTCTTCACATGGGTTCATCTCGTTTCTATTCCCCAAACAAAACTTTTTCACTTAAAAATATCCTTCATGTCCCTGCCATCAAAAGAAATTTACTCTCTGTTCAAAAATTCTGCCATGATAACAACGTTTTCTTTGAATTTCACTCTAATTTGTTTTCTGTGAAGGACAAGCATTCACACATTACCCTCCTCACGGGTCCAAGCACTGATGGCCTCTACTCATTCTGTCTTCCCAAGATTCAGGATGTTCCCAAAGTTGCCTTCTCAACCGCTCGTGCTTCGTCCCAGACTTGGCATCAACGGCTTGGTCATCCACATCAACTTTTACGTTCTATGTTTTCTAAATATTGTTTGCCTGTTTTGGATAAAAATTCGGATTTCATTTGTGAGTCCTGTTTTGTGGGAAAATCTTCCAAACTATCATTGTCTTTATCAGATTATAAAAGTTCACATGTTTTGAATTTAGTTGTATGTGATGTGTGGGGTCCCGCACCTGTTCCTTCATTTGATGGTCATCGTTATTTTTTACTATGCGTAGATCATTACTCTAAATTCATGTGTTTTTCCCTTTAAAACTTAAATCTGATGTGTTTACAACCTTTACCCAATTCATAAAAATGGCCGAAAGACAATTTCAAACAAAACTCAAATCAGTTCAAACCGATTGGGGAGGCAAATTTCGTAAACTCTCCCCATTTTTTTTGCAACATGGCATCATTCACAGACTCTCCTGTCCACACACAAGTGAACAGAACGGTGTCGTTGAACGCCGTCATCGACACGTTGTTGAAACTGGGCTCACATTACTTGCTCAGTCTCACGTTCCACAAAAGTTTTGGCATTTTGCGTTTGGCACTGCTGTCTATCTAATCAATCGAATGCCATCCCGTTCCAACACTTATATATCTCCCTTTGAACATATCTTTCATCACAAGCCTGATTTTTCCTTTCTTCGAGTTTTTGGGTGCCAATGCTACCCTCATCTTCGAGCCTACAACTCCCACAAAATGGATCTCCGATCCCTCCCATGTGTGTTTCTAGGCTACAACACCTCTCATCACGGGTACCGATGCCTTGACCCCCAAACTGATCGCATTTATATCGCCCGTCATGTTCGTTTTAACGAGCGACTCTTCCCGTTTCAGCCATCACCACCTGTTACTCCACCTTGCTCCACCTCAAGCCCACCATATTACTCATCCTATCCCACACCTTCCCATACCCAACCAGCTCATTCCTCAACAGCCCAACCAAACTGCCCCAACACAGCCCAAACTGAATCCAACAGCCCCTTTTCTCATACTCCATCAGCTCCTATATCCACAGCCCAACCAAACAGCCCAATCAGTTCCTCCTCCTCAAATATACCCCTTCCACCCCCACCCCCTCCACCGCGCACTCGTCCTTCCAATCTCCGACCCAATCCCAAACAACCAGACCGATACAATCCTTCCTCCTATCACACTCACCCTCTTCTGTTTCAGCACCTGTGTTGTTTACCATTGCTAACAAAGATCCTCACCGGAGGAAAGCTATGGCCGATGAAAACTCGGCTCTTGTGCGAAATGGCACTTGGTCTTTAGTTCCGCGTAGTCCAAACACAAATATTGTGGACTGCAAATGGGTTTACAAAGTTAAAAGAGATCAATCAGGGGCTGTCACGCGCTATAAGGCGCGTCTTGCTGTGAGAGGTTTTCGTCAACAACCGGGTGTTGATTATCATGACACCTTTAGCCCGGTTGTCAAGGCTACAACTATTCGGGTCGTTCTGTCCCTAGCTACAACAAAAGGGTGGCCTCTCCGACAGTTGGATGTACAAAATGCTTTCTTGCATGGTGATCTCAAAGAAACTGTTTATCTACAGCAACCACCTGGGTTTATTGATCCACAGAAACCAGACCATGTGTGCCTTTTACATAAATCTCTCTATGGACTTAAGCAGGCTCCTCTGGCTTGGTTTCATCGTCTCTCAACAGCTCTACTTGCTCTAGGGTTTATAGGATCCAAAACAGATCCTTCTTTGTTTATTTACTCGGCCGGGGGCACACTTTTGTACATGTTAGTTTATGTGGATGACATTATCCTCACCGGGAATAACCCTGCTGCGATTGATCGAGTTGTTAACAGCCTGAGCACCACCTTTGCCATCCAAGATCTGGGGAAACTGTCTTATTTTTGGGTATTGAAATTGTTCATCGTAGCAAAGATATACTACTGTCTCAAAAGAAATACATACTGGACTTACTTCACCGGGCTGGCCTTTCTCAAGCTAAATCAGTCCCTTCACCAATGACTACTACAACGAACCTGACTCTTGATGATAGTTCCCCATTTGATAACCCGGTTTGATATCGACAGGTAGATGGCGCCTTACAGTATGTCACTCTTTCTCATCCTGGTCTCACTTTTGCAGGCAACAAAGTTTGCCAGTTTATGCACTCTCCTACCATTAATCACTGGTCAGCTGTTAAGCGTATCCTACGTTATCTTCAGGGCACATCTGATTACGGTCTGCTACTTCGTCATGATTCAGGCTCCCTACTTCATGCCTACACCGATGCCTCCATTACTGCCTTCTCTGATGCTGACTGGGCTGGGTGCCCGGATGACCCTCGATCCACCGGGGGGTTTGCCATCTACCTTGGTAACAATCTTATTTCTTGGGCTGCCCGGAAACAGAAAACTGTATCTCGGTCATCCACAGAGTCCGAATACAAAGCCTTGGCAGACACTGCTGCTGAACTCACTTGGCTCGAGACTCTTTTACGTGAGCTATGTGTTCCAGTTAAAACCGCCCCAACACTGTGGTGTGACAACTTGGGAGCCACCTACTTGTCTGCTAATCCGGTCTTTCATGCTAGAACAAAGCACGTTGAAGTTGATTTCCATTTTGTTCGTGAAAAGGTTGCTCAAGGGAAGCTTGCGGTTCAGTTTATTTCCACACACGATCAAATTGTTGATATGTTTACCAAAGCACTACCTTCACAACGGTTTCTACTTCTACGATCCAAGCTACAGGTCGTTACCCGGCCTTAGCTTGCGGGGGAATATTAGACAATACAATTAGACATTTAGTATATACTAGAGGGTGTGTTATGTAAATACCAAGTCTATTTATATCTGATGTATTATTGTTAATCATTGCAATACAATACACAATTACCGATTGATTCTTTGGTACTAGTCGAAACGCTCGGTCAGGTTTGGTTGACACGAGAGACTTTTTGTGTAATTTTTTTACTCAAAATGGGAGTTTTTTGTGTACAGGTCAGGTTGGGTTGACCCGAGGCACCTTTTGTCCAGAAGTTCTTAAATTTTTTAATAAGAATGGTTTGTTATTTGTAATTTCGAAAGTTATGTTATGTCTATAATAATTCAACTTGCTAGATAAAAGATTAACGAGATTTTGTGCAATGAAAGTAAACATTATGCGACTTTTGACCCATCTCCTTTTCAGAATACATTTTTAGGTAATAGGTTAGAACTAACTTATCTTTACAGGTTGAAACGGTCAGGTTGTGTTCAGTTGACCTTTTTTAAATTTCGAACTATTTTAGTCAAAATGAACACTTTTTTCTACAGGTAGGAGCAGATTGGGTGACCCGAGCAAATTTTGTCCAAATATTTAGTTTTAAATTAGTACATACTATAAGGATGGTTACAAAAGTTATGTTTGTTCACTAATAATTTGTTTTTCTGAATAAAATAATCATAGGAGGTTTTATGCAATAAAAATACACTATGGGAGTAGTATGGGTGACTTTTGACCCATTTTCTTTTCATATTACATTTTTGGGTAGCGGGTGTACAGGTTGAAACAGGTGAGGTGGTGTGGGGTTGCCATGAGACACTGTTTATCCGAAATTTGTAACTTTTTGCACATGTAAAAACATGTGAGGTCGGGTTGGGTTGGGTTGTGTACCTACACAATTTTTTTACTATTTTAATAAATAGATAGTGTGTCAAGTATGCTTACAAAAATTATGTTATTTCATTAATGGTTGGACTTTTTTGCAAAAGATAAGTGAGGATGTTTTATGAATTCGAAATACGTTGTGCGCGACCTTTGACCCGTTAAAGACAAATCATAACCCTAATCAGCCCATTGATAAGTAAATAGGTTGAAATTACCACCACTAATATTGAGCGGTGAGATTTTGAATTAATTGTATTTTATTTTGCAGTTTGGAGAGCTTCAAGTTGAACTAACACGAGAGAAAGCTTACATAGGTGCAGTGATTGGCTTTGTTTACGGGTAATTATCTATCACTTAATCAGTATTTACTTACATACTTGTAACAAGAAAGAGTTGTAACAGTCAAAATGATAATATAACTCTAAAAACTATAAAATTGCAGGATAATTTCATGGGAATTAAGTCAAGGCATTCAGAACATACCAGAGAACACATTTCAGTATGCAAATGACAATGCTTCGTTGATTGCCCAGGTGATTGAGTTATATTTTAGTTAAGTCATATTTCCGGCTTGATACGGGTTTATCCAAAATTATTATTTTTTTGTAAATATATAGCTAATCAAAAATGACTTTGAAAATCAGCTTCTATTAATAAAAAATCTAGTCTATTAAATTAAATAATTTAGAAGACTTTTGCATTATAATTACACTTTGGATGATTTTTTACTCATGTGATCCATTTGACTCGTTTCCTTTTAAGTTATTTTGTTTATCAATTTGGCCCGTTTAGAGATCAAACATAAGATGTATCAACCAATTCGTATGCATGCTGCAGTCTTTGCGTGGAACCTTACTTGTTCTCTTTTATGGATCAACGGTTTTGTCTGGTTTTGCTTCCATTGGGCTAGTCTTACTTTCAAGAGAACTTAAATCTGGAAAGAAGTGAGATTCTACCTGATAATCATGCATCTTTAACCCGGGTTAATGTGTTTTATGCGCTGTTAAGGTCACTATTGTGTGTTTTAAATCAGCAAATTTGCTGTTTATGACAAAATCGGGCGGTGTATGTAATATTTGAGAAGTATGTATATAGTGACAATGAGTTCACTTTTGTTTCTACACGTATTCTGTTAATTTTGATTTATGACTTGAATGACCCCAACTAGACGATTTGGGTTTTTATTCGGGTTCAAGGAGTCCCACAAACAATAGTAACCACTTGCCTTTATTACATGAAATAAAATGACAAATAAGAAGGTTCGTATCAGGTGACATGTTTGAGTAGAGGCAAAATATGCAATTGGACTAGGAAGAGGCCGAGTGAAAGGATAGAGGTCATCATCGGGACTATTGTGGCGGGAAAAGCGTTTTCCAGTCTTAAGATCATTTAAAGGAAAAAAACAAACAGATCAAATTCAATGATAACAAGATTGTCACAAGTAAACTTTTTGATAGAGAGATGGAAAGCATTACCATATCCGTACATGGGCAACGTGTTCCCATTGCCAACAAATATGTTACCTTCGTGAGATGATAACACAAAGATGATAACAAAGGGGAACGAAACATACTTGCATTAGCTGTTTGGTGATTGGATGCAACAGTATCCATGTAGTACCAAGTTGAACCCAGAGGACAGAGTTGTGAGTTCTGAGTTGCTACACCAATATCTGTATGGCTTAATGCATCAAAATTGTGTATTCGTGGGAGGAGGGCACCCGGTTGAAAAACCATGTTAGCTACAGGGTGGGGGGCGGGGTGGTGTAGGGTACTGTTGAAACCAACCCTCTAACCCCATTGTTTCATTCGCCACGATAATTACCAAGATTCAGTCCTCGCTGAAAATTCTGGTCATAAGGATGCTACAGCTGCTGATTCAAGTTTGTATCCTTTAGCATGAAGCTTGAAAAGTTTTACCTATTAGTGTGTAACCTTGGTGCAATCTAAGGTACAAACTATATTTTAAATGTTCATCTTACGCACGACAAGAGTGAGAGGGTTTGCCAGATGGAGGTGTGATCAACAGCAACACATCATTCGGTAATGAAGGCGTCAGTGAAGAATGTGTCAATGTGTATGAAGATTAAGGTTAGGCGCTAATACCATCAAGGTAAATGGAATCCACCGTATTATGCTGTCAAAATTCAATTACAAGAGCCCTATATATTTAACTAAGATACACATTGATCAATACTATGACAAATCGATACATAAATATATATCAACAAATAGCATATACTTCAATAAATATAACCTGCAAGTACATACATAATTAGATATACCCTCTATGCTGATATAATTACTAACAAATCTCATATTAAGTAAAATCAACTTACTTCAGATATCTTATGATACTAAAGTGTTTCACAAGTGTTTAGATAGCAAAATGATGACACTAACATAAAGGCACACAACATGCTTAACAAGTTAAAAAAAATACTAGCTTTGTAATAAATGAATTATGATGCTAAAGTTACTTACAATGTTACACGGACCCAGTTGAGATCATTAAGATCTCAACTGATTCGATCCTTTGTTTTTCATTTTAATTCAAGAATCCAAGAAACACATTCTTTGAGTAATTCAAATTTCTGATGCACAGCTATATTCAGCATCACTTTCATTTTTTCCCTAAATACAGTAGTATTTTCCGTGAGAGCAAAAGTTCCAGCACAGGCACAATGTTCTGCCAAATGTGCAGCTTTAATCTGCTTGCATTTGAGGCAAACCAAGTCCTGAAGATGATAAGCACGTTCTCTTTGGCGCACTATTTGAAGAAGACTGTTTTCCATCATCTCACGGTCATAAGGTTGACTACATTGTGGAATATTACACCTCCATTCTTGAGTCAGTAAAGCACTATCCTCACGCAAGTCTATGTCTCTACAGTCATTGCAGTAGCTGCCAAATGACAAAAAAAAAAAAAAAAAAAAAAAACATATTAGGGGTGCCAAAAAATGGGTGGGTTAGGTTACGAGAAAGATAATTAATTGGTACGGGTTAAGATGGTTGGATGACCAGCAACAACTTTTGTCCAAAAGAATCTCAAAGGGTTTGTATATACTTAGTTCCTAAAATGAGGTTAAAATGAGAAGGATAGAATACAATATTACACATAGGTACCTTTTACTAGTGGCGGTATAATATACTAATCTAATACGCCCCCTCAAGCTAAGGACAAAAAACAAGAGAAACTATAGAGTTGGTAATGGCAAGCCTCATCGTTTGTTTTATACGCAAATGGAAAAAAACTTCTACATGTTTTTTACACAAATGGAAAACAGGATTGGGTGATGAGTGGATTGCACCTAGATTGTCACACCATTGGATCAAAAATATATAGAAAGTTATATGCATTAAAAAGACTCCTTTGATGATTTTTAAGCCCCTTGACCCTAATCTAACCCATTTCTTTTGAGTTTTGTTTATGTTGCCCTTATGAAATAAAATTTACTAGGGGTGTTCATTGGTATATATTGAATTTCGTTTCTTCATTTTGAGAACCAAAACAAAAACGAAATATGTAATTTGGTTCAGTTTTTAGGATTTCGGTTCTGTTCACTTTTTGGTTTAAGTGGTTTTGAACTGAATCATGAACACCTCTAAAACATACATCAAATCAACCCATAGGATTTCAGTTCTTGTTATTGAAATGACTAATCCTACAGCTTATTGATAAGACTTAAAATGATTTTGTTAGCAAATAGTTAAGGTAACATGTAAAAAAGCATGTAATTCTGATTTTGTAATAGTGCAAATTTTATTATATTACCTGCAAATCACATTTGGTAGAGTAAAAGAAATCAAACACTTTTGAAACTGTGCCTCTGGAGCAAACTCCCTTACATGCACTAATTTTAACAGATTCCTCTTCAAGACCTACAGTTTGTTACAAACAATAACATTTGCAAATAAATAAATAAATAAATAATAACAATAATAATAATAATAATAATAATAATAATAATAATAATAATAATAATAATAATAATAATAATAATAATGTGGCCAAAATAAAAGAGCTTGAACAAATCATACCCGAATATCATCCTGCACATTCTGGTCAAGCTCAAGCACAGCACACACATGTTTAATAAATTCAAGTGCGTGAGATTTGCCTTTTTCTCTCACGTGAAGAAAAGTAACTATATTCAATAGTTTAGATGAGAAGTCCAATTCAATCTGAAAAATAAATAAAAGACATGAGTTTATGATTAAGCCAGAATATGTGTGACTTCCACCAATACTATGCTTATTATTTAAATTTTAACCTTTTCCCTTAGGTATTTAGTCATGCATGACTGGAATGTTTCAGCAGCTGCTGCAGTAATTGATGGAGTGCACGAGTCGGCATCCCTTGCATTTGCTCTTTTACTGGCTTGGTCTTGTGCAAATTTCCACGGGAGGTACAAAAACTCAGAGACCGTGACAATAAAGTGGTCCTATAAAAAAGAAGAAAACGAACAAACGGTATCAACTAACAATCATATAAATGTACTACTTTTGCGTGTTAATGATAAAAATGTCAATTACCTGAGCCTCCTTAGGCAGGTTTTCTGCAATATTCCATTGTGGCACTATGTCTACTTCTGTATCATCGTTTGTTTGATCTGATTTAGGTTGAATTCCACCATAGTTGTACTGTAGAACCAAGGGAAAATGGTAATTTCTCATTCCACTCAAATAAAGGAAGAATCAGAAGTTAATATAAAGATACAAAAGAGCTAACCTGATCCATGAATAGCAGTGAATGCCAGAATTGTGTGGGTTCCAGCTCAATCCACTTAAATAAATCTCTAAAAAACAAAACAATAAATGTAAATGAACTTAATATTGCTTTAATACTAAAATTGCAAAGTGCCAACCTTTTTTGTAGATTTTTCAGTAAAAGATCACAATAAGCTTGGGCAGCTGATAGGTCTGACTTTCCGGTGTCGAATATCACTTTTGAATAATTGGCGAATATGATTGTGGCACCCGCTTTTCTAAATTCAGCTAGCAGTAGTGCAAGCACCTTTTTCATGACCTTTTGAAGCATTCGAAGAAGCGCCGGATCATGAAGTTTTGATCGTGGACTGAATCACAAAAATGTCAAAATAGAAATACAAGTACGTATTAAAGCCAACAAACAGAAGTAGCAATACCTGCAGAGCCATCTGTATACATGTTGCAACAATTCATCAGCAAATATATTTCCTGATGAAACCGCATCAGCAAGGCATCTTTGAATCAATGCTCGGAGAGCACGAAATGCATGTACACATGGTGTGGCCTCATCCAATTCTGATAGTTCATGTGATTCAGAAGCCAGATCATGGTCAAAATCTAATAGCAGGGCATTAACAGCCAGATTGTGAATCTGCATGCATTAGGAAATTACTTACAAATCATGGATTTATTTATGTAGAATAAAGTTTACATCAACAAAATTGCAGACCTTCAGCTCAACTGTCACTTTCCGATAAGCACCCTCACAAATAAGAACAGGTTGATTGACCTGTTTCCGAAAAAAAAACAACTTAGATTATCAAAGAGCCACAAATATTTGCTTGATGGTGTATGTAATTCTAACACAGACCTCATCAAAGTAACATGTTTCTTCTTTAATATCCCCTCCAAGGTCTGGAATTCCATTATCTGACACCCAGAGCAACTGCAAAATGATACAAAAACCTCGAGGTAAGTAATGAATCTAATTCTTAATAATATAGAGTTATAGACCATTACAAAGGTTCAAAGAATATGAACAAGAAAACCAAAACACAAGTCATATAACACTAGTTATATTTTAGAGTAATATACCCACATATGCATAAAGTGAACATAAGCTAATTATTTGAGGATGGCAATTTCAACCAAGTTATCATATGAACCAGGTCAATTGTAAAAAATAGCTAAAACTGTCAAAAGCCCCTAACCATCCTAAATTGTTGTATTTAAAAGAAACCATCTCATTGGTTTTTCATTAGTCTTTTTAATCATATTTAATACATTTATACATTTGTTTTTACAAAATGCAGAAAGATCGGCAGAGAAGAGCTAACAGGCCATCCTAAGCCACCCATTTGACCAGCACATAAAAAACTGCTCGTTTTGACCCATTATCCAACTTGACCGTTTTGCCACCTCTACTTACTAATCATGATAATGTATAATAGTGAACCATAGACAACCTGTTTCTGGTCACGTAATACTCTAGCAAAAAAGATATCTGCAGTGTGTATACGCCAATCTAGCTCAATGTTGCCTAATGGAACCTGTTTCAGTTGAATAATCATAAACTCATGAAATAAAATCAAAATGCAATTTACATATACACATGTAGTAAAGATTACATGGGAATATCTGGAAAGAGCAATTTTTTCATTTAACCAACGGGATGATGCAACACAACGACGCATCCCGATTTTTGCAGCTACAATCTGCCAGCCAAGAGCCTACATAGAACATAAAAATATGGTTAACTAACCTGCATCAAGATAAAGCCAGCTCATCACTGAAAGCAGCTTGTACCACAACTCAGTTACCTGATATTGACTATCACGCGCATTTAAAGGAATGTTCACGCAGGGGAAATCGTCAAGAGCCCGTATAGCAGACTTCATAATGTTAACATCCGGGCACTCAAGTACAGCAATCGCAGGCCCATGATGTTGAGATCTGTGAATCAGTTAAAAGTGAATAAACATCAAGGTTTAACATAATTCTTTCATTATGTAAGCCCAACCCAACCCTTTTTCACCTGTTACCCTGCCCAGCTGTCTTGCCACCTCTAGAGTTAATATATAAAAGATAGAATACCTGAATTCACTGATTGCTCTTTGTAAGATTTTCTCAGCATCCTTAGGGTTTCCAACATAGTCCACCTGAATATTTCCACACATCACAGCTTGAAATTAAACTTGTTTCAAAAAGAAGAAAAAAGAGCATTTGACTCAACATCAGTCCAATACCTTAAAAGTGAAAGAATCTCTAGGCATGGGAGGTTCAATTGATAAAGCTTGGCAAGCTTCACGGAACTGTTTCTCTAAAATATGTGGTGATAGCTCTTTATTCTGGAAACGATGGATCATCACCGCATGGATAGTTGACAATGAAGGAAAATATACAAGATAAATACCCCTTAATTCAGATATGCTGCAAAGAGAAACAGAAAAATAATATTTTTTTGTTATAACATGCCAATTGACAAAAAAACGAGATAATAAAAAACAGAAACTTACCTATGATATAAGTAAAAGAAAGAAATAGACGATTCTAAATAAGAGCATTCTGTAGTAGTTTTCATACGCAGTTCACTTAGATTCCATCCGTCTTTTGCATTCCGTTTCTTAGCTGATTTATTCACTCTACAAACACATCCTATCTGCAGAATGAAGTTGAAATCCAGCCCTACTTTTGTTTCATATATTCCCTGAAATGTAATTGGACAAACAGCATATAACAAGGAAGTTTTGTAGAGTTTCTGAATCCTTCAAAATACAGTGACGTCAATCACTTCTGTTTATTTAATTATACTGACCTCCACTTCAGGATCTGCAAGGTGAGCAGCAAGTTTCCTGCTTTCTATCTTAAACTGATCTTCATCAGTTATGACCTATAAATATACTGATCAATAAGCATTGAAATTTCTAAAGTAATCATACTTCCACATTTAATTACAAAAAATATACCTCAATTAAGTTATAGCGTTGGTGGCCATGAGGAAGACTCTTGTTCACAAGTCTTCCAGGAAGATCTTCAGTCACTGACGCTTTAGAATTTAGGTAAAATATTCTGGGAACATTAATAGGAATTTTATGCATTGTTCCATCCACAACAACCCATGCAAAAAATTGACCATTTTGTGTAGTTGGAACAAGTTGAATTATCTGGTCAAAAAAGAGGCTTAATAGCCATAATGGGTAAATGATAAGCCCAAAATGCAAAAAAAGATGAAAACTCCACTACCTGCCAGTGGCTGCCTATAAGGGCTAGTTCCTGCCTTTTAAAATATGAACCAACCCCAGTTCCTTGAGCTTGTCTCTTATTTGCCACACCACTAGGAATACCAATAGCTTCATTTCTTTGATTAGACTCATCCAAAGTGTTCAACCTGTCAAGGATCAATGTGGGTTGTCTTTAGTTTCTAATGGGTCAAATGAGTAAATAAACAACAAGTTGATTACATTTGCCCATGGTGTCGAAGCTCCAAAATCATTTCTATTCAAACATTTAGATTATTATTGTAATAAAAATGTCCTTTTATTTGATTGACGACTGATTCATTTATGCTCGTTCTATAAAATAGACAAAAAAAATGTGTGGATCAACCCCACCCAACTCGACCTGTTTTTACCCATTTAGACTTGTTACCAATCCGTCTGTGCTAAAGTACCTTTGTCGCTTCCTTCTTTCAAGAACTTGTTTCCACTTTCTTTTTCTTGAATCAAGCCATCCTTGGTAATCCAGGTGTTTGTCTATATCTTCGATACTAACATCAACGGGTTGTGGCGATGATGCCGGCATATTCCCACTTTGACCATTATCAGGTTTTTTCTTATAAGAAGCTCCTTGACCACTGGTCTTATACTTAGTTTCATAAGAATGAACAATTGGTCTAGGTCCAACACCAGAAGATCTTCTATTGCTCCCGAAATCCTCCAAATCCACAACATTCTGTTCATTCATTTCATGATTTTCTCCATTAGCATCATTTATTGGGTCATCTTTATTTATCTTGTTCACTGAACTAAAAATATCAACTAGTTTCCTTTGCCTCATTTTGTCCTCTTTTTCACGAACCCTCTTGTACAACCAATCAGGATGAACTACCCTTGGAACAGGGTTTGAAACCTAAAAAAGAGAAAAAAAAGTTGAAGAAAAACTAATGGTTACGCGCCAAAAAGATGCAATACTTAATCAAATGTTTATAAGAATTAAGAACATTGTACCTTCTGCATTGCTGCAGGAATGGTAATGATTTTCTGTATAGCAGAGCTAAGCCGTTGTTTGTAATAAGACCAGTCAATAATGGATCGAATACCAAAATCCGATGAAATTTTGCACCACTTTTTCAGATAGAACTTCATAAGTTCTGCAAATGGAACATGTAAACACAAGTATACTTTCAAGTGAAAAGATTTCAAATTTAGCGGTCTAAAGTTTTACCTGAATCAGTTTCAAATATAGCAACAGGAACAGCACGTTCGCTCACGGGGTTCCCCTGTTCTCATCAAGATTGACATTTAAACAATTGTAAGCATTTAAAACAAAAAAGAAAGAAAAGAAACACTAAACAGACTAAGTTTATTAAGAGTCAAAATGAAGTATATATGAAGGAAAGAAAGTCAAGCAAGAATGCAAACTCTATTAACTGTATAATAACAAAAAATTCAGGCAGGCAGCCAACCTAAAGTCCTCAACAATTATATAGCTTATCTTGGCTCAGTCTTTAAAGCTTGCAATAATAATATGTTTTTTTTTCTCACGTTAATTTAAAAAATCAACTTTACAAATGAAAACCTAAAAAATTATTTCAGATCCAACAATTTACAACTAAAACAAACACATTTTAAAGTCAGCATTATTAGCCAAAGTAGATGCTTACCTGTGGTTCACATGCAACAACATATTGGCAACGTAGGCCTTTATCTTTAACCATAGTATCACCAAGAAAATCAGCAAGACGTCTTGCTGTGGTTACTGCACATGATTTTTGTTCACCATAATCTGCTAAAGACTTGCTCATAGTGCTTGATTCGGATATGTAATCCAGCAATTCACTGTCTGCAATATCCTTTCCTTGATTCTATAATATTTACTAATCAGTGTTAAATATAGGTCCATATACACACACACACGTATATATCCATACATCATAGACTAGTTTATAACTATTGTAGTCTAGAGGGTATCTGTGTGTAATTTATACATATTCCATTCTCTTTTTCATTTAAGAAAGCAAAGAAATAAACCTAACAAAAACATAGTAGATATATGATTTACATACATCAAGAAGATCAAGCCAACGGTTTGCAACAGAAGCAACTACAGAATAGCATTCCTCTAAGGTAGATCCATGAAGAAATTTTTCAAAGAGCTCAGCCTGAAAAATTAAGTATTTCAAAAGTTATGTGAAAAATATGCCAAAGCTTAAAAATATAATTAAATAACCAACAAGTCAAAACAAGTTTATTAGATAAAAATATCACTTGGAAAACTTTAATGAGCTTTAGTTCACCCCTCCTCTTTATCTCAAAACCTTTAAGCTCCGCAAGGGTACCATCTTCATTAAACACAGCATACCGCTTCTTTAATAATATACCTTCTTCTTTAGAAGCGGGAAGAATCATAGCCTACATTCATAAACAGTACAAGAAGGTCAAAAGGTAATATCATGACTAATCTAAATAACTGATAAAATAAGGTACCATTGTTGTTAGAGGTAGCAATGGAAAAGTCGGGTAATTAGTCAAAATAGTGTAGCATTTTTAAGATGTTGAACTGTTTTGAGTTACCTTTTTACCCCCAGAAACTAACTCTTCATGAACAATTAGTGTCATTTGATTAAGAAATTTAAATTGTTTCAATAATAATCTACTTCTAAAAGAAGAGTTTAGAAGGCTTTATGCGTTAGCAATACACTTTAGGTGACTTTTGAACTTTTGACAGGTTCCCTGTTCAGCTAAAAAAGATACAGGTTTACCTGTTTGACATATTAGATATATAATATAACCCAGATCAATCCAATCACAAGTACATGGGTTGAAAATGTCACCCTCATTTCAAGATTTCACCAATTTACCTTGTATGGCCCATCCACTTCAAATTCAATTGAGCATTCCTGGTGTGTTGTGTATGTTCTGTTGATAGGATCTTTGAGAGTCTGATGAAAATAATAAAATAAGGATGATACACGATATAACAAAAGTATAAAACCCTTAAGATTAACTGACTGTTTGTATAAGCTATAATAAAACTAGTTACAAGAAGTGGAGGAACTATAATTATAGAAAAAAAACAGAACAATAAAAGGATCCATCAAACCTGATATTGATCATTTGTGTTATTTACCGCCACATCAACATTGAGCATAACACATGGATATGAGATTGTTAGCTTCTTCTTTGAGTCTCTGTGATGAAATTCTCATAAAGGTGAAAAATTACATCCCAAAACATTATGCCACATCAGCAAATTACAATAAAGGCATGCCTATAAAACTCTACCTAAAGGTGAAATTCTCAGGGAATGACCCTGGCAAAGCGCACCATATACCATCTGTGTCTAATTCCAAAGGTCTTCCAATCTTTTTAACAAGTGAATGAGCATTCTGGATTATTTTTGCTCCTGTATATGTAACAACTCCTGCCATTTCCATTGAATACCATCTTGCACCTCTGCAACAAAATCATCTTATTTGTGAACTAAATAGAATAAAGAAACAAAAGAAGAAATTAACTAAAAACTACATACTTGCGCATGACATATCCATAGAAGGAATTCAGAATACATTTGTGAGCGAGTTGTAGTGAATCATACAGAACCACCATATCCTACAACATTAGTAACTAAATAATTACTACCTTAATACAGCAAATATTGGAATAAAAAACAGATGCAGTAGAGATAGAGTTACTTGTGCTTCTTGAATCTTTATAGGATTTCCACTAGCTTTTGCTTCAGACAACTTCCCTTTCCATACTTTATTGAGCCCTTTGTATTCATATCTTCTATCACGAAAGCTTTGAACAACAAAATAACATGTTATAATCTCATAATACATAGACAAATTTTAAAGAAAAAACAATTGATACACTAATGTCGTGTTTAAAGCAAAAGAAAGGAATTAAATGCTTACCTTCGAACAGTATCAACATAAAACGGGTTTTCCCGCATGCATATCCCTGCTTCTCGAACTTCAGTGACAGGCTTATCAAGCACTCGCTTATATGCCTGTTATGGGATCAGAAATTGTCTTGATTAGAAGAAGAAAATAAGCAGGTCAGCTTGGTTTTATAAAACGTGAGGCACTTCGAGGAGTTTGTCTCAAAAGCCCAAAGCAAGAGCTTCAAACACATTAATGTTGCTGTATGTACAACCAAATTTGCTTTATATACAACCAAAAGTTGCATGCCTATCTCTTTTACATAACAAACCATTCATAATTTCTTCATCCGTTTGAATGTTTTTACATATCTTCTCCTTTTATAAACAAATTTGACCAACTTTGGCCCACGTGTGCAAGAAGCGCCACCTCTAGATCCTATGCGTTTTTCCAATCGCCTAGCACCTCAGGCACACGCACTTTCTCAATCCAAGCAGGTAAGATTATTTGGGTAACAGGTCACTCGGGGTTTGGTAAAAATGATTATTTTGATGCATGTCAAAGTAGAGCTGACCTAAAACACTTTTTGTCTAACACTTCTAGATTTGTTTAAGAATAACTTGCATGTCGGATGTGATTAAAAAACATACTTTTTGTTAAGGATGTTAAACAAATAGTTTATAGAAATTTATATGCATAAAAGTTAATCTCAGGACTTACCCATTACCTTTTTAGCCCACTCTTTTTTTTACAAGTTTAAGTTTTGAACCGTGAGAGATCAAACATACCACAACTAACCCATTTATAAGTAAATGAGTCAAATTCGCAACTCTAGCAAAATTAGATGCTATCATGGATTCATGGGTAAGTTTTTGATATACCTTTTGACAGTACTTCTTTAGACGTTCTTTCAGCTTCCCTTGTTGGTCCACTTTAGGCAGATCAAGGAATGGTATTGGTTTGAGCCCATCAACAAACTCGGATTCAATTTGCCTCTTAATATGATAGTAATCACTGATATCCAAATTTGATAATAGTAAAATTCCATTACAAGCAAGTAGCATGTAAGAGTAAAGTAAATTAAGATACCTTCTCTTTGCTGTGTATGTTTCTCCACGCCAAACCCACTCAAGATTTCGAAGACATGTTTTACCAGGACGATTAAAATCACATGCAGTGCAAACCTCATCTGTAACTATTGACGGTGGCTGACGTTGCATAAAGGTACAGTTTTTTCAGTAAATAGCGAACTATATCATATTATGCGATTTAACTTCCAAAAAATAATTTACATGCAAACCTGAAGTCTGTTTGTCAAGATAATGTTGGGATACATTGCAGCAACATCAAGATGATAAATAAGAGGGCATTCTTCTCGTGTGGGTTCATCTCGTAATGCTGTAAGCTGTACAAGGTACAGAGAATAAACAATAGTAGGGGTAAATTGTTGATATCTTTCGGAATGATTACAATGTGTGAAAGTGTGTTACATATTTTGAGCTTATCACCTGTACATACAACATTACAATAAACATTCCATAAAGATTATAGTTAACCAATATAATACAAGATAGGCAATTCACTATTGAAATTCAATGTTCCATGCAAGGTTTAAAAGTACGGAATCGAGCCTCGAGGCGTTTTCCCTTCGCCTCATGAGGCGTAAGCCTCGATGCGAACCGAGGCGTAAGGCCGAGGCGGAATTAAAAAATAAATATAAAAATTATATATCTTATAAAAAATAAAATATAGACTAATTTCATCATAGGATTCATCAAAAACATCAAAAAACACACATTAAAAAGACATGAAATGTTTGAAACTGACACAAAAAGTCTAAAACATCAAAAACAAAGTGAAAAAACCCCTAAGGCGCACCCGAGGCGCACGTACAAAACAATCCCCTGAGGCGGCGCCTCAGACTCTATTTCTGGGTGCCTCGCCTCGAGGCGCGCCTCGAGACGCACGCCTCAAGCGTTTTTTAAAACCATGGTTCCATGAAACTTTAGGTTTTTCCTAACCTTGCCACAACAGAAAAGTAAAAAAAGGTTCTGACAATACCTTTTCCATAATAGCATTTTTCACTTCATCGTAGTTTACAACTTCTTTAACATCCATCTTGCCCTCCACTTCAATAGCATATTGAAGGTCACGATCAAGATTTTCAATAAGTTGCTGAAAAAGAAGACTTAAATCAAACTTCATGCAAAAAGTCACATTCAAGTCTTGCAAAACCCCCTAAATATTTTACTAAAGAGACTGTAACTTCAACTTGTTTATATTTGATGGATAAAATGATAAGAATAATAGGGACTACTACCATGTAACCACATATGATATCCTTCACATATTCCAGGTTCCAAACGATGCTAATATTTGAGAGCATCAATAAGATAAAAAAAAAAAAGATGGTGCAACAATGAAGCAAGAAGTACCATTGTAACTGAGTCATAATTGGAAATAGAAATCCAAACACACAAATTGATGTCTCAATGATTAACGTCTTATACACAAAATTAAAGGTGGCAAGATGGGCAGATAGGGTCACCGATCAAAAAAAAGTTCACTTTGAAACAATTCAAAGTTGACCCATTCAGAATTAGATGAGTCAAAACTGCTACCTCAATCCAAAACAAAACTAAACGATGTGTCTAAGAAGATCGGCAACATTACCTTGAAGGCAGATGGATCAAGTTTAAAACTAGTTGGAAGGTCAGATCTGAAAACACCAGTTTCTAGACACTCCACATGGCCCCCAATGTATGTCTCACTCTCAAGAAGACGATTCTTATAGAACTTTTCTGGTTCAGCTTGGTGTTTATTAGGACATATCACATTTGCCTTGTATGCCTACAAGTATATTATAGAGCAAAACATTAGTTATAAGTTATAAAATATGTGTAAAAAAAGGTGAAAATCCAAACCACACACCTGGACCATGAGAAGCATTTCACACAGAGTCCCACTTCCTTTACGCAACACTTCATCAGGAGTCATTGGTATTATAGTTGCAAGGGAGAATATAAAGGGATGAACATAAGTCATATACAAGTAGTATGTCGACACCGCATCAGATACTGAATAGGATGCCATCATCTGATATAAGAGTTTTCCATATATAAACATATAAGAATCATTCTAAATGACTTAAAAGTTCTTTCAAAACATTGGGAACCATAAAGATGATAACAAGAGCATTTTTACAAATTGTATACCTGAGGCTTTTCCATTGCGAAACGAACCATATCTTCAGGATTTACCTCCAGTGGGTCATAACCCAGTTTGGCTTTCGTGACAGCCTGATAACAAAATAAAGAAGGATTGATTTACTATTTTACGCCTAACAACACATCTCCATGTGAAATGTACGTGTGTGAGAGCAAAATAGCATACTTACACAAATATATGGGGTATTTGTGTATGTAAACTATACAAGTCTTGTGTTGTTCTAATAGATAGTAATTGGTTATTTGACATTGAAATGCTTAACTTTCGTTAACATATCTTTTTGTGTAAGAGTTTCCCCAAGTTATATCAACTTGATAGATTATGTTACTTTACTTAATCTTACTTAAGATTTTCCAATGGCTTTAATAAGGTATTTGTGAACTTACATTGTTTGGTAATTCGAAGGTAAATTTTTAACATAGGTGGTTATTAAAATCAAATATCTGTATGTGAAGAGATAACATATGATTTTAAAAAAAATAGAAAATTAAATATGAACCTTCAAACCATGGCTCCCTTGTGGTAGATAACTATCACGTTTGACCCATGCAAAACAATCCAAATGGCACGCAAATTTAGCACGACATTCACCTTGAATTTTGTCACACTGAAACCCAAGCTCCTGTAGATGAAAAGGATTAAGTAATTACTAATAGCAATAAGTAAACAAAACACCACCTTCACATTTAATAACAAAAGTGTGCAGCATACATCATTCATTTTCAACCCATGATGAGCTGCCCTGCTTTCCAAGAACGGCCAATCAAAAAAGTCTCCATTGTATGTGACATAAATACCAGGCTTCACCTCTTTCATATGAGAAAACCATAACTTAATCAGTTCTTCCTACATTAAAGCAAAAATTGCATGTTAAACTCTGAAGCGTGAAATTTAAATCTAAAGTAATATTGAGAAACCACACCTCGTTCTTCACATTTGTGACTTTAAAATATCCTTCAAATTCAGGTTTCGGAGTATATTCCAGATCCTCTATATCTTCGCCAACACACTGAAAGCAATTGCAAATGGTCATACTTTTCCCCCTAGAGAAACAATAACAAAATACAAATAATGAACTTAAAGCGTCGCAAAAAATCAAAATCAGTGATGTATTCACCTCTCTGTTAATAATCAGATATCCTCGACCATCAACCATGTATGAGATCATCATAACTAAATCATACTCGGCATCCGGAAATTTCAAAGGAAGCTTTGTGGTCTCTATATCAAATGCACAAACATGAACTTCAGCACGCTGGAGAAGATCATGCCTCCTTTCTAAAGTAACTCCATCACTTGACACGTTAACATCATACCACAGCCCAGACCTTATATCTGAAAGTATGATTTCAGAGTGAAAGAAAGTGAGATGTACTATATTCATAATTAATCGTATGAAATACAGGCACTTATTATATAACAAAAACATGTGTGTATACATGTATGTATACATGTTTGCATATATCTCACCATTGTCAATGGCAAAGCGGACATGATAAGGCACGTCATACTCCCTTAGATCAACAATGCAATCTATAAAATCTAGAATTCGCTCTTTGCTGTAAACTCACAAACCAAAATCATGTCATAGCTGGACCACAAACTTATTGAATCAGAAGAACAGAGATACTGTAAAGATACAGAAATACATATTAAAGTGCATACCTTTTTCCTGCTGCATATATGGACTCGTATGCTTCTGCAGCATTGGACTTTTCTTGATTTCTTTCAACCACAGACATCAGGTCACGCTTTACTTGCATCAGTTGTTGTACCGTGTGAAATGATATCTTTAAGTAAGTTTTTTGTAGTCCAGAAAGATGGTTTTTCTGTCATTATAATCAAATAAGTCAATTTTACAGTTTGACAATATGATCCTAATCTGATCTGTTGAATAATAAAAACAAGCATGAAACATACTATAATGACTTACAAGATCAAGATCTTCTTTTTCCACAACTTGAATGTCTGCTATTTGCCCCTGGTATCGTCTTCTTAAATACGCGTCAACGTCCATTTCCATATTATCCTAAACGTTTTGACAGAAACACCTTCAGTACAACTATAGCATGTAACAAATTAACCTATAAACACAAACAATAATCCACTAAAATCCAATCTCCATATGAACATACCTTTATAGCGGCATAAAAGTAAGGTCTGAACTTATACCTCACTTTAAACGTCGAACCATCCTTCAACCGAAACCAAATCAAGTACAAATTCGTAAATATCACTTCCATAACACACTAGTGTACAAAATCAATAGCTAAAATCACCTGACAAACGAAATACAGATCGACGCAACTATATACGTTCTGCGTATCCTGATCCTCCCACGACGACTACACAAAACCGAAATCAAAATCAAATCAACGAGTTCGAACTAAACATCAATCGAAATTAGGTTTTACTGCAGCAAAACTGTAGAAATTTACAGAGGTGAATGTGAGTAGCCATCCGAGGCGTTTTTCGCCTTCGGTGAACACATCGAAGCCGAACTTCGACTCGAGCTTTTCGTCGGCTGAGAGAATGAGCTTCTGCTTCTTGGAGATCTTTGTGTCTCTGCGATCTACTCTTCTTCGATTATCGTCCTTCATTTCTGCAGGTGGATCTGTGATTGAATTGAGATCTCGATTGATTTGGTAATTGAGAAACCCTTGGTGAAGATGATGGATTTGGGGCGGGGGAGATGGGGCTATGAATGTTTTCCCGCTCTTTTGGTGTTGTGATATTGGGGCATATTTGTCACACTAATATTATATTAACGGCAAAAGGATAACATGGTAAAGGTACCAAAGTAATGTTTATGATTGATTTGAAGTCTGAATGGTTAAAAGGCTTTGATCGAATCAAAAGCTGTTGTTTGGTTGAATTTTTTAATAACTATACAGAATTATTATTTTATCTTTTTGAATTATTTTGTAATGTATAAAATGTATCTGTTTGGTTAGATGTCTGAATGATTGTACGTGTTGAATGATCAATAAGTAAAAAAATACAAATCATTATAGAAATTATTCCAAATATAAATAATTCAAATACAACATACTAAAATTCAAATTCAAAATATTCCAAATACGACATGCTAAAATTCATAACAGATCAGCATACAACAAGTCTTTGTTTATCAAAGTTTAACAAACCATAAACCAAGAATTCAACAACCTTAAAGTTCAATTATCATGTTACTAGTAAACCAAAGTTCAACAAACCATAAACTAAACTTCTCAAGCAATATCAGATCAAGTAAATACACGTATCAACCATCCTCATATACAAAGATGAAATATCACAAATCAAGCAACGTCAGATCAACATAACAAAACTTCAACAATCTGTTATATATCAACCATCCTCATGTACAAAAATGAAATACCACATAACAATTGATCAAACAACATCAAATCAAGTATATCCATGGCTTAGAACAAACTTTCTTTAAAAGTACCAAAAAATTTTCAAGTTCATGAAACCCTAGAAAAGTATCTATAAATCTTATATAATAGTACCAAGATGATAAATTTTTAACCTAAAAACATACAAAACCAAGCATAAATATGGAATTCTACAACAAACTTTGAATGAAATATGAAGAAAAAGAAGGAAATCAAACCGGAGAAAGAGCTGCGACGAGGGAGGCGGAGGAGCGGCTGTCGCGACGGAGGTGCGACTGCGGCGGGGGGCGGAGGTGCGACTGTGGTTCAAACCGGAGAAGGAGCTGCGACAGGGGAGGCAGAGGTGCGACTGTGGAGGCAGAGGTGCGTAGGTGCAACTGCGGCGAAGGAGCGACTGCGGCAGCGGGTGCTGTCACACCCTCAAAATCCGCATGCGGGGTTTTACCGCGAGGCGTGTGACATACCAGGATCTCAGTCATTAGTTACACAGAACGACTCTATATGAGCTAACATTCAAAATCAGAGTTTAACTTTAAAACATGCGGAAGCGTTAAATAAATGAGTAAACCCAAAACAATGTAACATGGTTTGAAAATGCGCAAACATACGCGCCCAAGTATTATGCAAAACCAAAACACGATGTTTAAACAATCATAATCCAAAACAATGTTTCAAAACGTGCTGACAAACACCATGATGCTGACCCGTGTGACGTGCTCCTAGGCAATAGCAACCTTAACCTAAGAATAGCATACTAAAGAGTCAACACAATGGTTGGTGAGTTCAAGAGTTTGCGTTTAAACATAAACCAATGACAGTTGCAAAATATAAGATGTGTATTGTAATATATAGCTAGTCTATAAACAAATAGTAATAATCATAGTGATTTCGCGATTGAAGCTGACTGTGTTACGTTTGTTGCCTCCTGCCACGACTTACCAGGTCGTGACAAATGTTCGTTAGGACAATATTGCACCCGTTTGATCTCGAGTCGCACAGGTGGGGCTCGTCAGACCCAGTAGTACTACCCAAGATTTCCCGCTAACCATCATTATTTACAATCCGAAAGTGTGAGGGCTTTCATGGTATTCAACACTATATCATACTATACACAACTCGTATAAAGTAAGCGTTTGTAAAACCAGTATGCTATCTCCCCCAAAAGAGAGTATGTAAAAGAGTGGGGCATGAACTCACCTGATGCGCGCAAGAATTAACTTAGAGCTTAACTTGAAAGAAAAAGTGGAAAGACAACCTTCAACGGTCACCTAGAACACATGAGTACATAAGTACGTGTACACATAATCAATATGAAACCCTAAGTGCTCTACAAACCAAAGAACTCAAGGTTTTAGAAAGACAAGACACATTGACCCAGTTGACCCGTTGGTGACATTATAGGTGAAATTTCATTCAAACAAGCATAACAGTACATCACACATGGTTAACATACAAGCTAATCACACATGACACTTCATTACCCACATGTACTACCTAGATCATCATACAACCAGATATCATACAAGTCATGCGAATCTCAAACAATTATCATGCTCAACATAACTACAACACAACCAAAGCACCATACGTAGGATCAGATCATGCATAGCATGCCATGTGAAGCCACTCACGACTTCACACCCTAAACCCTGCCAATCCTACTAAGTAGGGGCCTCAGATTCACACTTGTGTATGATGATCATCAACATACCATTTAACAGAAATCATATTATCCAAAATGTTCAACCATGATCAAACACAAACCAACAATAGTCCTAACATACCCATATGACCCATTACCATGAATTCCCACAAACAAGCCAAATCAGATAACTAACCAACTAAACATTCACACAACCCAAACAATACATTCTACCACCTTAGAAATCATCCATGAACATGCTAACATGATCCTAATGTCCCAAACATGTTCAAATCCTCATAATCAAGATTTTGTGCAAATAAAGTTTCCCTTTTGGGAAAGCACATCCCAAAGACTATCAAACATCCAAGACATTCATGGATTCATCAATAATATACCAATTCAAACTCATAATAGAATCTAGACATGATCAACAACATCTAATTGCCACAATTCATCAACCTTCATAGCCAAAAGTTACTATCTTTAGTAAGACATGAACTACAACACTCATTCTTGGATTTCTAGCATTCAAATCAACAATCTAACATCCTATTATCATCACAACACATTAACAACATCAATTCATCATCAAATCACCATATCCATGTAAATAAAGTTACTATTATAAGTAACCTATGATCAACGCATCAAAATCGAAGCTTTCTTGCACAATCAACGTTAACTAACATATATACAACCTAACTAACATCATAACATCAACAAACATCAAAGAATTCGACATCCATAACAATTTTCGAACCCAAGTTCTCGGCCATGTACAAAACACATCAAAAGAACACAAAATCTAACCTTTAAATCGTGTAATGACTTGCAATTGATGATTCTAACTTGTTGTGACCCTTGAAATCGATCAAATTCGAATGGTGTAGGCTTGTTCTTGCTGAATTCGCGATGGTGAGGGTGTGGGAATGAGGGTCGCGGCCGAATGGGGGTGTTTAGGGTTAGGATTTTTGATTTTGTAACATAATTAATCATTATTACCCTTTTAACCCTTATAATTTGTATTTTATTAAAACCAAGCTTTTAATTACTTTTTAAAAAGGTTTTTAACTAAAACAACAAGCATATAACTTAATAATAATAATTATATTCATTATCTTTATTAATCACACAATACACAAATTAAATGCATACGTTTTCACATTACGCGATTAAATTCACAATTAATCTTTAAATCGCGTAAACACATAAGCACAACTTAGAAATCAACATAGGAATTATTTGTTTGACATTATTAATTATTATTAAGTCACCAACGTTCAACGACAACTAGTGTGTGTGTTCACGACATGTGTATGCAAGACTTAACGGAACTAACGGAGTTTGGTAACGGAAAATTACCGGATGTCACAGGTGTGACTGCGGCGGCAGAGATCGGCGACTGGTTGTCGTGCGGGGGAGGAGGTAGATGACGGCAGTGAAAGAAATGGGTGTGTTTTGTGAAGGTAATATGGTCCCAACTTCATTCAGCATTGTTTCATATCTAAACCATTCAACACTGAATAGTTCAATTCAGAGACTCTTTTTTCCTGAAACAAACACACAAGCCTCTTAACGGTTCAGGGGCAACCTCTTAATGGTTCCATTAAGAGGCTACCAAACAGCCCATAAGTTACATATTTTTAGAAAAGGGTTTTATTGTGGACCTAGGGTTTGATGCAATTTTTTGTATGATATGTGCGAACATTTAGTTTAACTTGTATGGAACTAGGCAGTAATTATCCGCGTTTTGCATCGGTTTGGTTTTGCGTAAAAAATAGCACCGTCGTGTGGGTTTATCTAGAATTTAAGAAAATTATGCCACGTTGATATGAAAACAAGCATGGACAATCATGAAAAGAATTTAAAACAAGCAATCATAATCCATATTAAAAACCTATATAGGTATCGAGTAAAAAAGTATAATATAATTTTTAAAAATTTGAATTAAAAAGAACTCAAACTTGAAAAAAAAAGTCACTAAAAGAATAAAAAAATTATCATACTTTATAAATATCTATACTGCTATATAATACATATTAGGGGAATAAGATGATAATTTCATTCAAAGTGTATGACATCTATTCATCATTTTAAGCATAAAGTACAAGTGTTTTATGCAATATGTTAACTTTTACCCCCATTTAATTAACTTTTTCTAATTATTGTATTATTTAATACACATTATTAATACATTATTTAATAATGTGATATTATTTAGTTAATTCATTAAATTTTGTTTTATTTATAATAATATAAATTGGCATTTAAATTTATATTTAGTAATTATATTTTTATAACTGAATACTATTTATACTGTATATATATATATATATATTCATATTTATAATAACTATAATACTAATATTTTTAGGGGCATGTTGTGAGTTTAATAATTTTAATATTTATTTATATTTTTTATAATAAAATTGAAAGAAAGATAGAATGATAATTTCACATATGAATTAAGACACGCATATGAAAGTCATTCTTAAATTTTAAAAAATTAACTATTTTATTTCATTTATGCTCTTAATATAAATATAACATATGATGCTTATAATACAAATGCTAAAGCATATACACGTGGCCAAACAAAATCACCATTTACTTTCAATTCCATTCATTCATTGCGATTGAGCACTAATCTCTCTTCCCCTTTTCAATGCCGGTTGTTAACAGCTCAATAACAATCAAAATGGTAATTTTTTGTGACAATTTATACAAATCACCACTGAAAGCTGCCTCCGATGATCATAAAACTCGAACCTATATTTATAAAACGAAACCCCCCCTAAAATCTAGGTAATAAGTGATTTTCGACCACAAATACCCCTATGCTTTCACTAATCTTGTTGAGATAATACAGTTGTATTAAAGACTTTTGTAATATATGTAATTGTTTTATTTCATTCAATTTTTGTCAATAATTATATTTTGATTTTTTAAATTACGTCATAACGCACCGAGATGGTACCGACTAAAATCGAAATCCCAAAAAATCGCGCAACAGCCATACTGCCGCAAACGCATGGGCATTTCCACTAGTGTGTGTGTGCATATATATATATAATGGATTATAATATAATAAAAGAAGCAGGAAGAACGAGGGTCTCGAAAATTAAATAGTCATAAGTTGTACCGTATGCATATAAGGTGATAAATAATTGTCACTTTAGAGCATTCACCGTAGCTTTCATGTTTTTTATGTAAGTGTGTGCCTTAACTATGGGGGATGGTTGTGAGTATTTGTGTAACGCCCGAAACTTTGGTCAAATAAAAAGAAAATAAAAGTATCAAGAAGAAAGCAAAAAGAAGCCAAAGATGAGGGATGTTTTGTGTAAAAGTACACAAAAGTCAAAAGTTCACTTTATATGGGCATGGCTGCCCATATCACTCCTGCTGCTACTGTGTTCAACCGAATCAGAAGAAGAAGAAGCTGAATTCGATTTCTCTCGGTTTCAAGGGGAAGAAGAGGCTGATTCTCGCTTGTGGTTAGTGTTCTTTGTATTTTATGGTTCGGTTTGTTGGGTTTTGACCATGAAACCGATTTATATGTGTTTATGTGTTTTGTTGTCTGTTTTTGTTTGTTTTAGGCGTTTGAACTATTATGCGCACGAGTTTGGAGGAGTTTTGCTTGTTTGCTGCACTAGGTGAGTTCTAGACCCCGGTTTTTATGTTATTTAAACTTTTTTGGGGCTGAAAATGCATGTTTAAAAGGTTTTAAAGCTGTTTTATGCTTTACCGTATGTATATGGGTGTTTGTGTTGGTGCTTTATGGTGGTTTATGTGCGGTTGATGCTTGTGATGTTGAGTTTAAGCTTCGAACAGATGGATAAGCATGATTGGTTAGGACAGTTGGTGTTTTCGTGGTTGTATGCATGCTCTAGATATTTAGCATGTTAGATCTATGATAAGGATGTGTTAGATCGAGGATTGGGGACTGAATAATTGCATAAGTGCGTTTGCAGGTCGGTTAGTTCATCCGCATTAGTTGTTTATCCGTATTTAAGTACTTGCTCATGCGCATTTGTTTGTTCATTCTCATTTGTAGTTGCTTATGCGCCTAAGTGTTCTTCCGCATTTCTTTTGTTCATGTGCATTTGCTACATTGTTCAAGCGCATTTGTTTCAGTCATTCACATTTGTTCTACCAGCATTTAGTTGGACACTTGGAATAATCTGAAGGCATTCATCCGCATTAGTATTGTTCATCCGCATTAGTATTGTTCATCCGTATTAGTTACTGTTCATCCGTATTTGTCTAAGGACTTAGGATTTTTCTGAAGCTTGGGAAGTAGAATGTAGCGGGTAAGTTCTGGGATGTTTTATTGGTTCATGTCTGTTGCGGTGATGCATGTTGTGGGCTGCTGTTGATGCTTTATATTATGTATAATATGACTTTACGTGATGTGTTTATATTCGTATGCGTAAAGTATTATCGTAAAGAAAGTGAAAGATTAATATTAATAAAGAAGTGGAACATAAGAAAAGTATGAAAAGTCTTGCAAGCAAAGGTTGAGGTGAGTGACTGTACTGTCACAAAAGACTTGTATGCCAAAATTGAAGTGAGTAACTGTGTTGTCATAAAAGACTCGTAAGCAAAGATTGAGGTGAGTGACCGTGTTGTCACAAAAGACTCGTAAGGGATTCAATCCATGAGATTGACCCGAGTCCTTGTCGCGTACCTCGGTACTGTCGATCTTCGGATATGAGTCGGGTATTGCATGAGACAGGATCCAGAGTATAGTGAAAGATAATGAATGAATACGTGAGTTAATGAAAGATAATTCAATCTATACATTGATGTATGTATGATGAATGCTCACGTGTAAAAGTAAAGGAAGTATTTTATTGAAAAGGGTATTTTCATATATAAA
The DNA here is from genome assembly GCA_025506505.1 of Flaveria sonorensis. Lineage (NCBI taxonomy): Eukaryota > Viridiplantae > Streptophyta > Magnoliopsida > Asterales > Asteraceae > Flaveria > Flaveria sonorensis. Next base: position 1,453,968 of record CM046432.1, on the reverse strand, counting down.
TCCTACAAGGTATTTTAAACGTTTTAAAACTAGGACTCACTCAGCGACGCTGACTTTTATGCATTTTCAGTTGGCAGGTAATTGTTGTTGAGGGTGGCACGCAGGGGAAGCTACTCGGCAGGGCAAGAGTGGCATCCATTCATCTTAATGATATTGTTGTTTTGTGATGTAATGAAACAGGGTCTTCTGTAATTCAAGAAAACAATGATGTATTTCTTAACAACGTTAATTATTAATAGAATGAATGGTTTTTATTAACTTAATTCCGCTGCAATATTTTATGAAATGTGTGATGTTTAATGTTTTATGCTATGATTGACCAACTGTGAGGTATCCGGAAACGGGGCCTTACAATTTGTTAGTGAAAATTTATAGGCGTTGTACCGTGTTTTCTCGTGTTTGAGGAAACATGGTACAACCCCATATTTTTTTAAAATTTTTGAAAGTGATTATCATTGGAGGTGAGAGAAAATATAATGATAAAGATATAAAAAATATTATTTAATTAAAAGAAAAAAGAAATAGTATTTTAGTGTAAATATGGTAATGGAGATGAGAAAGCTAGTGTAAATGCTTTTAGTTTCAGATGTAACTTATAACTAGTATTATGCATTGCTCGTTAAAGCTGACATAAAACATGATTTTAATAAATTCATTTTATGTTAGAAATTTGCAAGTTTGTCAAATAAATTAGATCAAATTAAAACACAACAGCATGTCAAGTCGTTTATTGACGTTGATAAGGTTCAAATGTTTACATTAAAGAAAAAAAAGAACCGGTAGAAAGATTAACAATAAAATGTTAATAAAAACCGAACCCTTAAGAAAAACTAAGATCGAAATGGAAAATTCGCCAAAAAGAAGTTTCTAACAAATAGAATGATATATTTTAAAATAAAATCAAAGGGAGAAAAAAAACTAGAAAATCATAAAACCAGACTAAGGGATGTGGCGGTGCTCGAACTCCGATAGTTACTCATGAAATCAGTCCCTGTCTATCAATCGATACAATAGAAGGGCCGATCAACACTAGACAGAGAACGATCTATCAACTAAATGGTCGTTCAAAAAGGCCGGCTTTTATGTCGTATTTACGATATCAGGCTCCATCTTGCACTGGTGGAGATATCTTATTTATCGGTTCATTGCTAAAATGACGTTTTTAAAGCCTAAGCCACTAAGCCATGTATATTTTTCTTTTTTTGTGATTTATTATATATTTATTTGTTTTTGAGGGGAAAAATAACAAAAATGCAAAGCAATGTTCTCCCCCCCTCCTTAAAGTCAACCATCGCCCTTGCCCTTTACGACACAAGTAGTCACTGAAATATGGGTTTTTGATCAATGTCTTCGTATTCTTTACGTAGTCTTCCTCCTATTATGTGTTTCATAATCAGCCTCCATCTGACTCACCAGTCATCTTAAACCATTCAACTCGTAATTTGATTTTAAAATTAACTGGAAACTCACCATAAGCCATCAAAGTTAACAACACACCAACCTTAACTTGGTCAAAATCACTCAAATGGGCCTCCTTGTCGTTTTCCTGCGAGCATCGAATGTTAGGCGGGCGAAGAAAATCGTTTTTTTTTTTCCGGTGAAACACGTAATAATATCATTTTAAGTACGGAACAACTTTACATTTTAGTTGCACAAAAACACTTTGTTATATTAAACCTAATACTACTAATAAACTTTTTTATCTTGTAACATATGTTAAATTCGACTGATCACATCAAGTTTATGTACATTCAAATAAATTTTAGGTATTAACATGTTTTTTTGTTTCAAATTTGTTTCCCTTTTATTTATTGACAAAAAATGATAATAATTTGATTTAATAGTGCAGTGACAAAATCCGAACAAAATATACACGGGTCAGAGCATTCACAACTCATTTTTTATCTTTATCTTTATAATTACACTAAAAATAATTAATTTCTCTCTCTTATATACTCACAACTACTTTAAAATATATTAAAAAAATTAGGCAAGTTAGATTTTAATAATCCAAACTATTACCTATTTGCCGATAATAATCCGTACTATTAATTTGGCCGGTAACACTCCCAACTTTCACTTTTATAACCAACAACAGTCCTAATAACATAATTTTTACGCTCGATTTGTATCTATTTTAGTCTCAATATAGCTTGTATGGTTCTTCATTTTGTTCATAATTATTGTTGCGAGCCGAATCGATTCCAAATCAAACATAAAAGATTGAAAATTATGTCATTAGGAATGTATTATCGACCAATAGTATGGATTATTATCGACCAATAGATGATAGTTTGGATTATTAAAATTCAATTTGCTAAAAATTTACAAGGTTTGAACAGTGAATTTTTAAATTTACAGATGAACAATGACAATTTATCTTTTATCCACTCACAACCATCGAAACAACTCAAAATCATTCACTATAATATAAGATTTACACTTACAAAATTTTAAAAAATAAGTTATAAATGCTCTTACTAATTAAATTATTTTTAAAATTTAATTACTATTTTGTAACATTTTCTAAAATACGATAATTGGAGTGTTATTCTGTACCCGTTGGAAAAATAGGTTTTCCCATCACAAAAACCCAACCCCTTAACAAAACCCTTTGCCTCTCGCCGGCGTATCGCCGCCGTCCGACCGCCGTCGAAGAACAAACTCTCCGGCACTCAATCAGTCATATCGTAGTTCACAGAGACAATAGATAATGCAGGAACGAGTAGGTGACGAAGAGATGGTGACACCAGGAGAAGTGTTGGGGAAAGCAACCGAAGTGAAAGCAGGAAGAGGAGCATATGTATCACGTGACAATAACACCGTCTATGCCGCCCTCACCGGCCGCCGTACCGTCGTTCCTCCGGCACCGGAATCTCCAGATCAGGTATACACACATATGTAGTATGTACATATCAAATAACCATTGATGTGAGATTTTGATGAATTGAAGAAGTGTAGTGAAGTTTCTGACGAGCAAATTGTTGAATTAGATTTGTGTGGATGATGTTTATGTCAGTTTTGAACATGTGAAGTTGTAACGAGTTTGACCGCAAAAGTCTAAGGCACGATTTTGTTATAGTGATGGAAGGAGTTTGAGGTATTCTTCATGTTGTTGAAGGTGCAAAGGGTGAGCCTTGAGCCTAGGTGCAAGGCACTTTGGGAGAGTTTGTTAAGTTTGTTAAGCGAAACACATTGTATTAAACTACTATTTTAGGGGTTTTTAGACGTGTTTCAGGCTTGTTTAGGTTGTTTTAGGTTAATTACAAGCTTGGTTAGGGCTAGTGTGATTGTTTAAGACCTGTTTAGACAATTTTTTTGGCTGGAACTTGGCCTGAAAATACGCCTGGGTGCCTGAAAATGAGGCTTTTTAAGCGAGGCGACAAGGCTGTGCTCAGCTGCGCCTGAGGGCCTAGGCGCGCGCCTTGTGGGCTTTTGACGACACAGGTATTGTCCGCATAGATATATAATTCAAATAGGAAAAAAATGTCTGTTGATGGAAAAAGCATGAAAATAGGATTTTTGTTCTCTACTAGGCCGTAGTATTATGCCATGATCCAAAATAGATTAAAGTCTAGATTCTAAAAGGGCTATGTTATATTATTTGAATAATAATGTATAATACATTACACACTTTAGTTTTTGGAAGGAAAAATAAGTCTTAAAGTCGAAACACATCTGTTTTTAGAATGAAGGTAGACATATTAATGATACCTGTGTTTTCATTAGCTACAATCTTTTATTTTCAAGGAGACGTTATATACTTGCATGAAGTACATTTCAAATAATAGATTATAAACATGAAAACTGCTGTTTGCATCTACATGCCATCCCTAACATATTCTGTTGTTGATTATGATGTTTATTAAATAGACAAAAAGCACTAAATACAGTTTTAAACTCAACATGCTAGGAATGTAGTTTAATAACATTTTAGTTGGTTGGTGAGGAGTAAGAAAGATAAGGTGATTTATGGATTGCTTTTTTGGTACCTGTTTTTCTCACTTTCACTTAACCACAGGAAGATTGACTAAAGCATTATTTTTCAAGAGTAGTGAACTTTATAGCATAATCTTGGAAAATAGAGGTTTTAAGATCTTGTTGACCAGATTTTTTGTCACATTTTGTTAGACATAAAGAAATTTGTGACTATAACTTTAACTATGAATTAAATTTGATATATGCTAATGAACATAATGATCTTTATTATATTAAATGCGGGCTGCTATATTGAATCTGGGTCTTTATACCCTGCTTTCTTCATTTCTCACTGGTATACTGCGTTTTGTTTCTTTTTATCATCATGAGCTAATTGTTTTTTCTTTTTAATATAGAGGCCAACTGTGGAAGTGATTGGACACAAAGCCCATGGTCCTGTTCCTGAGCCAGGTTGTGTTGTGATAGCTCGAGTGAGTATCTTTTCTAATATCCTTTCTATTGGGGCTCGATTCTTGGGATTTTTTTATAATTATTAATCAGAGTATTGTCTCCCACTCTTCTTATAATCTATTGTCTCCATATGCTTAAAAATGAAGGAGGATCTTTAAATCTGAAAAAAGAGGGATTACATTTCTAACCTTTGGGACAATTCGTATTTCTTAATCAGTTACTAGTTTACTACTGCTATTGTTTTCTGACATTATATTAAGTTCATCTACCATAAATGCATCCACTAATCTCTGGAACAAGATGGGGTCTTTAAAGAATAAATATATTGCACACAAAATATCTACATCAAGTGTTAGGTTAACAAGGAATCATTGAATGGATCGTGTGTAGATGGACAACTTAGTCATTTGCAGTCATGTTCTCCATCTTTTCTTCATCAAAATACATTTGAAAAAACCACATCCAAATTCTTATCTTCTTCACCAAATCTTCTCTAATAACCAAAAACACCAGATTTTTCTTTGTTATATGTTTGTTTTCCGTCCATATAAACCACTCAACTAAGTTTATATTGTTGTGCCACTTCTAATTATAGGTAACTAAGGTGATGGCTAGGATGGCTTCAGCAGATATTATGTGCGTTGGTGCTAAATCTGTACGAGAAAAGTTCTCTGGCATCATTAGGTAATTTTGCATATAATTTTGTTTTTAGTTAATATTGTTTTTTAGTTTGAGAAGTTTGTATATATTCAATCTCTTTTGGAGTTAATTAACGTCACTTATATTCGTGATTCAATGGGTGATTATTATATACAGAAATGCATCTTTTTTTCCATATCAATCTCCAATTCTAAATTTCTTGTCTCTTTTTCTTTTTTGCTAATAAATAGGCAGCAAGATGTCAGGGCAACTGAGATTGACAAAGTAGATATGCATTCATCTTTTCGCCCTGGTGATATTGTCAAAGCTTCAGTGGTATCCTTTTGTCAATATATATATATATAATTATATATATATATATATATATATATATAATATTTGTGTGTGTGTGTGTATATATATTCTATTTTCTTATATGTTCCAATAAAAAGCCATTGATGTTCATAGCATCTGCCAAGATGCATATTTTTGATCAAGGTGGGAATTTCAACCCGTTTGCTTGAATGGATTGATTTGGGTGGTGTTTATCTTAAACTTGTCAAATGGTAGAACGGGTTGAAAGTCCCCAAAGTATATTTTTAATACATACAACCACCTCCTGAATCGTTTTAGTCATAGATTCCAATAATTTTGTTATAAAATGCTCTTTTTAATCACAATTAACACATTACCTAACATAATATTTTTAAAAAATGGACAAAAAGTGTGCGCGCATCAAACCCCACCAGCGTCTTGACCTGTCACACATTTATATTCTTAGTTTTCTTCGAAATTGACTGCAATGCCAATTGGCATATAATGTTGCAATGTTGTCAGTTTGTCACCTTTAACAAAACTTCTTTTATTAGATTTCTCTAGGTGATGCACGTGCGTATTATCTTTCAACCGCCCAAAATGAACTGGGTGTTGTATCTGCAGAAAGCATGGCAGGTAACATATTTTGTTGTCTCTAAAAATTTTTCTGAAATGAATTTTGTCAAATTTACTGGGACATCTCAAATGGGTTGTGCTTTGAATTTTAGTTTTTTGAAAAATAGAAAATTCTTCCTTCACTTAGTTTTTTTGAAAAATCATTTTATCAGACAAATATCTAAATTCTCTAATAATAACAAAACAGTAAAATCATATGGTTGATTGTAAATAGCATTGATAAATTATAGTCTGACAATTCATAAATATATAATGTACTGATATATAGAGATTGGGAGCTTACTAAGGAAGGAAACATTTCGCTGTAAAACAACTTTTGAAAAATGTCAAACTAAATCGCACTACTAAAATTTAGTCGGATGACTATAGCTATATAGCTTGAAAGTAAAAGTGTTAATTCTGACCCATTTATGGATGCACGGGTCATTTTTTCTTCACGGTGCCGCTAACGGGTCAGATGGGTATACTTCAATAAATTAGTTATAGTGCAAACGGGTTGAATGGGTCGAACTCATCAAACTGGTCGAATCACAATGTATTTAAAATTTTTGAAACTTCCTAAATCGTTTTATCTAAAAATTATATTATAATTGTAGTGATATGTGCATTTGTTGTTATTTTGACCATATAAGTCGGTGTAAACGAGGTGGTTATAATTTTTTTGTTGTTGTGGTTTATTTTTGCAGGCAGTACAATGATACCAATTAGTTGGACAGAGATGCAGTGCCCGTTGACTGGTCAAATTGAGCCGAGAAAAGTTGCTAAAGTTGGAGCTTGAATGCAAGATTCATGTTTAACCCACTCACATGATTAAGGTCTTATATACTTGTGTTTTTAGTCATTATCATTAACATTATGGATATGCTATTAGTGTAGGATTTTAACCCACATTTTGTTACCATTTACATTTTAATATGAGTTCTACATATTCATGTCTCGTAATCTTAACCGATTGTTTGTCTTCTCGTCCCTTGGTTACACGGGTGTTTGGATGTGCGTTTCCAAAGTGATTACTGTGGTTTGAAGAAGGGCATTAAGATAACTTGTTCATCAGTACCTTAATTGACATAGTTAATAAAGGGTATCCTATATTAGATAACCAACATTGGGCATGTTCTTTACGTAATTGGTTCTTAAGAAACCGATGATCTTGGTATTTTGGAGTTTATGGATGTGTTACTGTGCGCGCTTAAAACCGACATGGGTGTGTGTTTGTGTTTAGGGTGGTGTTTTTGGATGTTAATGACTATAGGTTGGTGGGGTAACCGAAGGAGGTGGCTAGACAGGGATTAGGGATATGAAAAGGAAGGTGTTTTAGTTTACGTTGAAGGATTATTTCTAATAACGGTCCGGTCACACCGTCATACGGTTTAATAAACTTCTTTGGTTTAAAAAATTGATAGAAGAATGGTGATGACAATGTAAAAATACAAGTGTGTGTATATATATAGCAAATCTAAAAATTTAATACTTAATTGATTTAATTAAATAATTTAGAGGTATATTAGGTAGATTGTAATTTTTATATTTAAAAACAACCAACTATCCTTAAATCTTTCTCTCTCATGCTCTTCCAAAATCAAAACACAATATCAATTTTCTTAAAATTAATACATTCAATCTAAACAATCTAATATTTAAGCAAGAACAGTAGAATTTTTTGCACTTTTATAAACTAAGTACATGCTTACGTATACGTAAACATGTTCACAAATATATTTTGTTATTATGTATACATGTTACACATATTTAAACATGTTTACTTGTATGGGTACGTATTTTTAAGCATGTCTACATATATGATTATGTATATCTAAGCAAAGTTACATATATTCTTATGTATATGTAAAAACATTTAAATATATGTTTACGTGTAAGTAAACTTGCTTACATATATGAAAGCAATACATTATAAGAAAGAAGAAGAAAACCAAAAGTAAATATATCTAACTGATATATATTACGTATATGTAATAAGATGTAAAACTCAAAAAATCATGGACCAAATTAAAGTTTCATATAAGTTGGTATCTATTGTATACATAACTCTCTGGTATAATAAAGTGTTAAATTAAAGAGAAACCGAGTATAAAAGATGAATAAGAAGAATATGATGCGTAGGTTACATGTATGTAACACTATAAATATGATATCACTGAACGAAAATGAAAAGAAAAGTTGATGTTACAATAGGCTTATCATATTCATAGTGTTACATGTATGTAACTTATATGTACGTAACATGATGTCTCGCTACTTGACCAAAAATACAGGAAAAAAGAAGAAAGAATTACAGTTGTTAACATAAATAAATAAAGAAGATGAATTAGGAAGTCAGCTTTATATGAAAGAACATGGATGGGGAAGATAATCGTTGGTGTTCTTCGTAGCATGGTCTTCTTCATCTTGCTCGATTTCTTGAATATAATGGTTGTTCACCGAATTCATCATCATCTTCGTATTGTTCATCGAGTTCATCATCATCTTCATGTTGTTTATCAGGATCATTATTTTCTTGGTTTTGAAAAAACAAGATATATGCAAGCCTTGTAATGCTAACTAATGATTCAATCAAGCTTAAAAAGAAAAAAAAGTAGAAAAAGATGATATGGATATTTTGTTTAAGTTTAGGTGAAAAATCATTCAAATAACAAAAACCTAATTTTAAGAGAGAGAAAGTTCAGGATTAATTAAAGCAAAATAAATACAAAAATTACTTAGGTTATAAATCGACGAAAATGCCCTTTAAAACAATTAAAATAAAAATAAAGTCAAGGGATTGGTTGAAACTAGTTTTCTTGGTTTTTTCAAAACTAATTGGTTTTCTCAAAACTATATATATATAAAGGATGTATCATAAGAAAACCATAATGTTAAGAGAAAACTAGAGAAAACCAATGAAATTAGTCATATAATTTAATAATTTTTTTATCACTAAAACCGTAGCATGGTTTTACATATTCGTCACACATAGGTTAAGTATACGTAACCATTTTTCATTCGCCATAGTATTACGTATATGTAAGACTCTTTCATTCTCGTATGTATGCTCAACATATATGTACCAATACTTAAATAACATTTTAACATTATAATACAAAAAAGTTATGAATTATGTTACTTGTTTCCGTGGTTTTTTTTGGTTTTCATATAACTATTGATTTTTTAGGGAACCCTCCCATATATATATATATATTCAAAAAGTAGCCTAATGGATACTTCAACGGCAATAATACTGTTGTTTCTCCTGGTTTTAATCTCAGTTTCATGAACCCAATTTCTTACGTGATGGCCCTACCCGAACGGCTTACGGTAGTGTTCCTGCCCAACTCGGCACTACTCGAGGCTGAACCCGGGGGCGCCCCTTCCACCCTAATGTTGATGTTTTGCATTTCTATCCACATAAGAGTTGGTCATTTGAGATATAAATACGATATTTGAGATCATTTTCAATAAACTTTGATTAACGACATTCTGGGTTAACAACACAAACAACGTAGGACAACAAACTAAACCAAATGAAAAGATACACACAATAACACCGAAACCGTGTGTAGAAACTACATATATGGCTAGAAATATAGTAATCAAACTATGTTAGAATCCATAGCCATGAGTGCGCTAAGATTCATCGGCTTCATGTACTTAGTACCATTGAATATCTCTTGTGCAATGAGTCGGTTTGCCCTCTCCGACGGGTGATATGCGTCCCAAAACACGTACGCGTTTCTATCTTGACATATGTTTGATAATGGCGTGCAAAGCCCTAACCCGTTATATGGTCCTTGTCCACAACATGCTTCTTGTGACGTCTTAAATCCTGCATAATGAGCAAGTCAGAAAACTATGACGTAAAACGCATTTATAAAAAACCAATGGGTCAACCATGAAACTAACACTAATTCGTTTCGACTAGACTAAAGCTAATGAATTTCATGTTAGGTTCATGTATTCTCGCTTGATAAAGAACATGAAAAGTATAGAAGTAGGGATTACCAAAAGCTTTTGGATTGTTGATGAATTCAAGTTCACAAGATTTGTTTCTACGGTTATAAAGATGTCGTTTCCGATCTTTTTGTTGAGCGAACTAACCATGTTGACGAGTTGTGGGTTAAATAATCCTGCAGCTTCTTGGAGATCGGGTGCACATTCGCCTTGCCTGCTATGTCTTGCAAGGCTCGCGGGCACGCAACCTAGTGGCCCGTTCCTGTCACGAGTACTTTACGAGCTCCTATTTCATAAAGTCTCTGCATAATTTTTGTCAAAATAACTTGTGAAAATGTTCGTGTGATCATTTTGACAATTGGCATAATAGCAAAACAACCTGAATTAAAATAAATCATTTTCTAGAATATACTTAGTTAAATGTATTAATAACCCGTACATTATAAGAAAGATAACATGATGATTCACTACCATTAATATCTTCTCGTACTCGGAGATGATGAACGGCACATAATCGGGGATCGTATATTGGATCGACCTTAGCGAGTTCGGGATCAAAAAGTAGTTGTTCACAAAATCGTTGCCTCCACACGTGATTAGAAACAAGGCGTCGTCGATGACCTTTTTGCCCTTCTCGGGGCCGATTAGATCGGTCAAACGACGTTGGTATGTCACAAAGTTATCCAACTGGTACGGCATCCGAATAACATTTACCTACAAAAATGAACGTTAAAAATTTCATGTCAAATTCTAAACCAAGTATCTAGCCAACATGTAACAATATAAATGACACATATAACTTATCAAAGATATTTTAATTTTCATGGTAATGACTAATAATCGACTTACAAATTACAAATTGGATTCCTGTATCGTTAAGGATCCCAATCCCAGCAGAAGCAAAGTTTGCTCCGTCTAACAAATTTTGACCCGTTAGAGCCGGATCTAAGAATGGCAATATTGGACCCGAACCAATGTGTTCCCCTGAAATCGTATTTATTAACGGATAAGAACATATACTACACTTTATCTTAATAGAAGCATAAAAGATAATGAAAAACAGGTAATTTTTAACGAGTTTAATAAATAAACAACATATATATAAAATGAACTTAGAGGTTAACCAATGGCATCCGGAAGGTTGAGGCCGTTAGAGAAACGACCAGTGGGCCGATGGTTGGGATAGTCAATTCCATAAGGAGGTGAATCTGCTCGTGCAGAAGTAGCCAAATAGTTGTTATTTCCATTGTCTACCAACGAGTCTCCAAATATAAAAAATGCACGATGAGCATTATCAACATCTGTGGCGGGAGCCGGGCTGTTTTCGGCCCGTACCCCTAAAAGAGGATTGAAAGCAAGGAATGTGAAAATGATACAAAATGGAATGTTAGACATTGTTATGTTCCACTTAGAAAATGAATCAAAATGGGTTTATATATAAGATACCAATGGGTTAAATTCACAAATGGTCCATTCTAAAGCATAGAGTTGACTTTTATATTCAAAAAAAGTTTTCAAAAGGGTGAGGTCAATTACTATATATAGAAACACCTTTTCATTATGAAAAATTCCACATGTCTTCCTTGATAAGATCACATTTAAGTTTGTAGAGAGAGATTCAATTCCATTCAACATCTATCATATATAATTTTTTCTTATTAGTAGTATTTTATATCGGGATGCTACAAAAATACTTATAACCACGTCTAAACCTAAGGTTTGTAAAGAATTTATAATTTTTATCACTAGTTTATCAACCCAAATGCATTTATCATATATAACTAGATGTGAAAATCATGTCGGTCAGCGAGTTGATTTGTTTAACACGAAATATATATTCATCCGTGTTAAAAACATCAACTATAATCTATACTTACTTAAAACCGTGCAACCTGCACACAACACGTTTAACCCATGTATCGAAACGAGTCAAATAGTGTACGAGTTGTAAATCGGTTAATGGTTGTAATTAAATAGTAAATGTGTCACAAACAGGTTGATGGTTTGTAATAACTGGGTTAAACAAGCTCACATGTTTAATTAAACACGCTAACATGTTGATATGCTCTATTAACATGTTAAACAAATGAATCCAAATATGACCTGTTTAGATCATTAAGTTAAACAGATTAACCCAAACATAAAATGTTTAATATAAAGATTATAAATTATAACTCGAAAACCTGATTATAATTGTGTATCAATATAAACTCTAACTGTAATATAATTTTCAACAATCCAATACAATTAATTTTTACAATTCCTGTCTCAACTCTCAACTGAAACGTATATCTTTTGTATTTAAGGCTTGTAATAAATCTTACAGATGAAATTATTGTTTTGCGTTCGGTTCCACCAACATTTTTTCGGTCGTACTTTAAATGCATTGTTAGTTTCAGAGATGTACGTAACATGGATTTGTGGGATTGAGTTTAGTCTAAGTTGGTTCGGGTAATTTTCAAGTCGAACATGCAAACACATTTAGCTAAATGAATAGAAAAAAAGGCAAAAATTGGAACATAAATATCATTTGATTCGCGGGCCGACTTAGTTGGTTCACAAGTTGACAATTTAACGCGTTTAATTTTACAAATTTTACAAAAAATATATGCTATGTCACAACTTAAACAAATTGTGTAGTTTATGTAAAAATTTAAAATATTAAAAAAAGTAGATGATGTGGTGTTTCGATCGCATAACACGAGAAACGAGACCATTTTCGACGACATAGCCCGTATTTCAAACAGAAATCGTAAGTTTCATTTGTATTGAGTCGAATGGTTAAAAATCCTCTCATGTATTTATAATTTTGTTTTTCATGGGTAGTTGCTTGCTAGTCGTGGTTTATAACGCCTCCGTTCTAAAAAAATTACATTTAATAGTTTAAATGCAATTTTAATATTTTTTTTAGTTATAGTTTTTGAGTACTAGTCTAGAAAAAAATTGAAAAAAACATTTCAGGCTTAATGGATTGTGTTTGTGTCAACTCACAAAAATTCATGAGATGTTTGATATCATATGTTTGTCGTGATTTTCGGTTTTGTGTCGTTTTTTGTGTAGTGTCAAGTTTTCAAGTTTGTGTTGGGTTGAAGTCACGAAACCATAAAAATAACACACTGATAACATATCGATACAACATAATCTAGCTCTCATGTTGAATTCAACAAAGACTAAGGACATATAAATAGTAAACAAATTGTCACATATATCGAATCAACAATAATGTTCTTACATATAACACTTTAAAATCAAAACTTCTTCTTCATTTTGGGGCACTTGATACAAGGTCACATGTTGGAATCAAGAGACATTATGAGACTAAGGTTCATTGGTTTCATGTATTCAGGTGTACCGTTCATAATTTGTTGTACAATTATTCTACATGCGCGTTCTGACGGATGAAAGGCGTCCCAGAATACATACTCGTCTCTATTGGGGCACAAGTTTGAAGTCAACGAGCATAGACCTGGTAGCCCGTTTAATGGTCCTTGTCCGCAACAAGCTTCCTTTGATGTTACAAAACCTACATAATTGTTGTTAATTTGAGATCAAAGTTCTAAAATCGATATTTTTATTTTTTATTGACACTTTTTCGTGTGTAACTGATGGTATAAACATTTAACTTATTGGTTATCTTTTTAACTTGATACATACAACTCAATATTCAGTAAGGGTTAGGGGGCCACGTTTGTTTCTATTTAAGATTTACATGTTTTGATCTGTAATCTAACATGTCGTGCTACCAGTAAAAGTTGTTAAGGTTACTTCTTACCAAACGTCTTAGGATCAGTGATCATATCATGATGCATGAGTTTGGTGTTGGCAGCAACGAATATATCCGCATGATACTTGGCATTAAGGTCTTGAACCATTTGGGTGAGTTGTGGCTCGAACAAGGCGGCCGCTGCTTGTAGCTCAGCGGCACAATCACCGTTGAGACTGTGTTGCATTCGTTCTGCCGGGGCGCACCCCAATGGTCCTGTACCCATCACTATCACCCTCCTTGATCCCAATTCATAAAGTTTCTACATTGTAATTCAAAGAACATTTACAAAATTTTAATTTAACAATATTATAGGTACAATTTTGACTCGCGTGGCATTTAAATTCACTGTAACGAGTCAAATGAGGAAAATAAAAACTTTCAATTTAAAAGAAAACATGTAAAAAGTGACAAAAGTGTAGTTAATTCAGTCACCTAATATATTACATATTAATATAATCATATAAATTAGGTAAAAAAATATTTGTTATGTAATCTCCTTTAACATAAATAAAAAATCTTTAAAAAACGTTAGAAAAGTGAAAATTACTCATTTCATTTAACCACAAATGTAACGGTTTATGGACTCAGTTCATGTAAAAAAATATAAAAAACATGACTTTTTCTTTTTTTAACAAAAATTATTATAATTTGACTGTCAAACAAAATTTTGAATATATGAAGTTTGTGTGAGTTAAGTTGATATATTTGACATAAATAAATATACATGTCATATTTAAGTTCAACCATTCAACCTGTTAATACGTCAACTTGAAACCTTTTAACCTCGCACAACTGACACCCTTATTTATAATAATGATAATAATAATAATATTACGAACTTACCTCCAAAATTTTGCGATATTCTACTATGAGATAGGTAACATAATCTTTCAGAGAAGTTAGTTGAGACCTAGCCGAGCCCGGAAACAAGAAATAGTTGTTCACAAAATCGTTGCCACCCAATGAGATCAGGACTAATGCGCGGTTAACATGTTGTTTAGCTTGCTCTTCACCGATTGCAAGACTTAATCTTTGTTGATACTCTTTGAAGTACTCGAGTTGTAATGGCATCCTTAAAACATTTATCTATAAGATGAAAAGATGAAACACTTTTACATTAATATTTTAAATACCGAAATAAAATAGATAAGCTAAATAAATGTAGAATATAATATTTGAAATTGAATGTGTAATCATGTTCTTGTTCACTCGAAATTGAAGTTTAATTAATCTCCAAGTTTGACTCGTTGTATATAGAAACGTTTTGTATTTGTTACCTTCGGAAATTGAATTTAAAGATTTATGGTGATCACAATGGAAATGTAACTCCAAATTCTAAGACTAAAAGATTTATTGTTAATTAAATTAAATGAATATCATATGAGTTTATGTTTATATAAAGTTAAAATATATACAATATAATTTAATCATACACTAAAAATGAACTGATTTTCAATGATTTAGCTTACAAATTGGAACCCCGTGTCGTTTAGTATTCCAACTCCAGCAGAAGCAAAATTTGCACCAACGAGGAATTTTTGACCCGTGAATTCAGGACTCAAATATGGTAATACGGGTTCGGACCCAATATACTCACCTGTGAAAATAAAAAAGTATTAATAATTACATTGGTTAAAATTAGTTTAAAGTTATTTAATTATAATAATCATCGATTTAAAAGAAACTAGAGCAAAAATCATACTAATAACGTCTGGAATATTAAGACCATTGGAGAAACGACCAGTAGGTTTATGATCTGGTGAATCGATGCCATAAGGTGGCATATCAGCACGTGCGCCTGTGATCAAGAAATTATTGTTACCATTATCGACCAACGAGTCGCCAAATACAAAAAATGGACGACTTTGTTTAAGACCAACACTAGGCCCCCTTGGTGTTGAGCCCCCCCTTTTGGGCGCAACATGAGGCACATTAGCATCATGATTGCCCTTGGGTGAATCATGACTTCCTTTGGGCGCAACATGAGTCCCATCGGGTGCACCATGATTCCCCTTATGTGAACCATGACTTCCCTTGTGTGTACCATGGTTCCCCTTTGGTTTAAAGATAATCTTGTCGCCAGCCCCCGGTTCAAAGATAGTCTTCTCCGGTGTGGCACTAACCCACGCGATCAAACACAAAACTAACACGGACCATAGGCTGCCCATTTGAGATTCAAGAGGAAAATAGAGATGAAGTTCAAAATGGCGAGATGTGATTGAAGACAAGGATGGTGTATGGGTTTATATAGATGGTTAGAGTCATATTACTACAATATTGAGCATTTGGGGTCTTGAAAATATGGAATTTAATGTGATATTATTATTGGTGAAATTAAAAGTATCACATCTTAATCTTTTTCAAAAGGGTATTATCATTAATGTGGTCAACCATCATAAATTTTTGTAAGTATAATACGATTCTTTGAAATGTAAATTTAACACATTCATAATCTTGGACGTATTAATTAAATTTTTTTTTGAAACCTCCATACATATAGAGTCAAACTGTGTATTCAATTGCATAAAACATTTTAATAAAAAGTGAAGGTGTATGTCATTCATTCAAGTGGTGTTGGGTTCAAAGCTCAACTGAGACATGGTAGATTCAAGTTGTAATAGAGTATGATTAGATTAGTGCTATTAAAAAGTTATAAGAACAATAACATAACTTGTGTAATTATAATAAACACATTAATTATTTAATTTAAAAAGTAAAAAATGGTCAACCGTCAATTTATGCTTGAAGTTTATACATCCTGAGTTAGAAACATTTTGACTCGTTTAACAGTCTCACCATTTCGTTGGTTTCACACCTTGGTCAATCTGTGATTATTGAAATTCTTTTGCTCAATCTAATTTTCCATAAAAAAAGAGTTAATATAATCAAGTTCTTTTAGCCTCAAATTCGAAAGGTTTATGAATAAAAAGCATTTATAAACTGATTTTCTTTTAAACAACAATATGTTTTAAACAGCCTCAAATTGAATACTCGGTTATCAATGTTTCAAAGGTGTTTGGTCAAGTAAAAATGTTGTTATGGGCGTTGTGTGATAACTAAATGGCTCGACCCTTGCTTTGGTCAAGTAAAAATGAGGTGATTATGGACCTTTTTCACGTGAGCTTGCTTTGAAGTTTAATGCTTGTTTTGTTTGGCCCTTTTGCGGGCAAAAGCAGGCTTGAAAGGCCCAAGTCTGAATTTGTACGACATTCTTTGATGGTTTATGTAGAGTTACACAAAACGGGTTTGGGCCGGACCCGGGCCCGGGTACAAACCGGGTTTGGGCCCAATCGGGTTTTTTGTACCTGGGTATTGGTGAACCCGGGTACGAACCCGGGTCGGGTTCAGCGAGATACAAACCCTACCCGGTATACCCGGGTAGGGTCGGGTCGGGTTCGGTTCGGGTATGAAACCCGGGTTCAACCGGGTTTTTGCCTTTTTTTTTTTTTTTTTTTTTTTCTTTTTTTCTTTTCTTGTGTGTGTGTCGAACACCGGGTCGTATGTTTTTTTTTTCTTATATTTTCTTTCCTTTTTTTTCTTTTTATTTTTCTTTTCCTAACCGGGTTCACTTGAATGACAAAAATTTAAACAACTTAATATATAAATATATACAAATCTTGAGCAGAAAATGTTACACTTATAATATACAAATATTAAATACTTTTTATATAAAACATTTGAATGACAAAGAAATTTAAAAAGAACATGAAAGACATATAATATTAAAACAATTAAAAATAACAATATCGTCTAATTTTATCTACTACGAGATGCTTGATCAAATGCTAATTCTTCATCGGATATGCCAGAAGATACTCCGTCTTCTACCTCTTCATCATGTACTTTAGCTTCGAGTGTAATCTCGTCTTCGAGGCTTGTTTGGTCTTGTATACTATCCGTTGCGTCTAAGTGATTCTTTAAACAAATGCACATCTCCACTGCTTCCGGAGTTAGTCTTGTTCTTCGTAATGATATTACCCTGCCACTAAGAGAAAAAGCAGATTCCGAAGCTACCGTAGAAGCTTGAACGCTTAGTAAATCACGGGCCATAGCAGAAAGAATCGGAAATTGAGATT
This sequence comes from Flaveria sonorensis, assembly GCA_025506505.1. Classification (NCBI taxonomy): domain Eukaryota; kingdom Viridiplantae; phylum Streptophyta; class Magnoliopsida; order Asterales; family Asteraceae; genus Flaveria; species Flaveria sonorensis. The sequence continues at coordinate 1,436,202 of CM046432.1, read as the reverse complement.
CTTTTCCTTTCCACCAAGCCAAAATATCGAATGCACGATAATCTTCGGTAATCATAGTGGAAATAAAATCCGTTCCACTATATCTACCGAGCTCACTTGTTGGGGTGTTACCCCTTTGACGTTTAGCCGTCACATCCCGAACAACATTCAACATAGTCAAAACAGGGTCTTTAAGCGAGGTACTAGCACTTGAGGTTGATCCGCTTGGCATGATGTTTACGTTAGGCCCATATCTATTTAAATAAAAATTATAAATTGTTTTCAAACTATGATTAAAATTTTCTTTTGCCTCGTTTGAAAAATCAGGGTTTTCGTCATGCATATCCAAATTGTCATTTATCTCATCTATCAAACATTCAACCCCCGCAACATTTAGAAACTGATTTAAAGCGGCGGCACACGTAAAAACAGGTGGTAAGTCCTTAAAATATTTTTTAAACTTTTCTTTCATTGGTTCTATCATTTGATTAAACATATTATTTTTATTTTGAAAATTTTTAAAATTCAAAGACATAAAATATAGTTCTTGAAGCACCGAATAACTAGTGGAATAATAAACTCCCGATAATTTTGTTGTTGAGTTTTTAAAAACCTCAAGAAACTCGGATAGACGTTGAAGATTCTCCCAACCCGCATCCGGAAATGGGTCGGCTTCACCATTATCCGAAAGACTATTATGAAAAGCTTTCAAAGTGCCCTTTTGTTTTAAAGCACATTCAAACATGTGACAAGTCGAATTCCACCGAGTAGGTACATCCCAATTAGGACCTAAAAATCTAGAGTGCGTATCCTTACAAAGTTGTTTATAATCTTGATATCTTCTTCTATTTTTTTAAAAACGTCATGTAACATAAATCGAAAAGATGTAATAAAGTTATTAACATATTGCCCGGATAGTCCGTCTTGCACTACTAAATTAATAATATGTGCAACACAACGAGTATGGAAAAAATCACCGTTTGCAATCGGAAGATATTTTAATTTTAATTTTTCAACCGCGGTTGTGTTGTTAGAGGCGTTATCAAATGCAATTGAAAAAAGTTTATTTTCTAATTTAAAAGTACTTATTACATTATCTAAAAAGTAAAACAAAAATTCTCCGGTGTGTGGATGCGGAAAAAGATCAAATGCAATCGTACGTTTCATCAATTGCCATGAATTGGGATCCACCCAATGAGCGGTGACGCAAAGGTACGATTCGGGTAAACCGTGTGGAGCCGACCAAACGTCACTAGTTAAGTTTACACCGGTATTTAAATTTTCAAATAATACAATTAAATCATTTTTTGCTTGTTTCCATAATTTTAAACAATAACGTCTAAGTGTAGTACGACTTACGTGAGTGTAACGAGGTTGAAGCGTCTCTCGAATTAAGTTGGTCAACCGAGGATTGTCGAAGTGACTAAAAGGCAAAGCTTCTTGAATCACGAACTTCGCCATTCGATCTCGAACCGTATTAACATCGTAATTAAAGATTCCACCGTCTCCACCCAATTGTGTTTGTTGCGAATCCGGATTACTTTTCAACGACTTACAAAACTTCTTGCTAATGTGTTTGTTTAAAGTCGTGTTAGAATCTTTAGCAAGCAAAGCTCCACAAAACTTGCAACGAGCCTTTACAGACCCGTCACTCAACTCAACCATATCCCAATTGCACCAAACATCCATGTTACGATTGTGTGCAAGAACACGAACGACGGTTGGAGCGTTGGACGAACCTTGACCAACGGAAGATTGTGAGTGAGCCATATCAAGATTGAAGAGAGTGAAAGTGTAAAACGAGAGAGTGAACGTGTAAAGCGAGAGTAAACGAGAGTATTTTTTGCGTTTTTTGCGTATGTTTTTGCGTTTGAGACTTGGGTACTAAACCATATCAACCCACACCTATTTATACTAACTTATAAGCCTAAAAGTGACAAAAAAACGGTCACAAATCGATCCCAACGGCTATATAGCCGTTAAAAAACGGCCACTTTTTAAAAAAAAAAAAAAAACGGTCGAAACCGGGTACAACCCGGGTTCAACCGGTTCCGGGTCGGGTCGGGTCGGGTTCGGGTTCTAAGAAATTCTAGAAAATCATACCCGGTTCCAACCCTACGGTTTTTTTTCGGGTCCAACCCGGGTATGCATATACCGGGTCGTACCCGTACCCGGTTCCGGGTCGGGTCCACCGGGTCGGGTCCGAACCCGGTTTTTATGCCCACCTCTAATACCTCATATGTGTGATTTATCTATAAATATATATTTTGTATTATTTTTTTCAATCAAATAATATTTTTTAATATCTTTATTATTATATTTTATCTCTTCCCCACTTACAATCAATTTTAAAATATTAAAAAATTAATGGGGGTTGTACCATGTTACTCCAAATATAAGGAATCACGGTACAATCCCTATAAATTTTCTCTCACCTTCACTCACAACCTCTAACAACCATCTCTCATAATATATGTCACACACTCACATCGAAAATAAAAAACATATAATAAATGTTCTAAGAGCATTCACATCAGCTTCTCCATCTTTATTTTCATAGTTATACTAAAAATACTATTTTTTACTCCATCTTTCAATTAAATAATACTTTTTAATATTTTTATTATTATATTTTTTCTCTCATCCACTTACAACCACTTTTAAAAATATTAAAACATTTATGAGGGTTGTACCGTGTTTCCCTAAATATGGGGAATCACGGTACAATCCTCATAAATTTTCTCTCTCCTTCACTCACAACTACTAAAAACCATCCTCATAATATAGGACACACACTCACATCGAAAATAAAGAACCTACTATGAATGCTCTAAGGTAAACAGAGTCAGTCTTTTTTATTTTATATGAATAAAACATGATAGCCTTCAACTGTATAAAAGTAGAGCAAAAAACTAGTGAGAATCGTGACATGTTACCAGACGTGAAGCTAGTTACGATAAGATTTTTATACATGCATGTAAAATGGATAGTTCGTTTTTATTAGCTTGTGGTAAAGTATTGATATTATCCTTTGGTCAATTATATTTTAATAAGTCCTTGTAGTTAGAGATAATTGTTCAATATTGAGAGGAATAAAAAGTATGGATCGAGTATCTTCTTGAATCAATCTCCTCACGAATAACTTTCTTTGAAGATTTGGTTCGTCTTGAACTGAACCTTATCATTTTACACAACCGACACTCATAAATCTAACCCACCGCGAAAACTAATCTCATTGACCAAGGAACAATGGTGGTTTTGATGGTCTCTGATGCAGCATTCATGATTGGGTTTTATCAAATGATACTATGAATACACAGATTTACTATATGTAGTGTTTTATATATGCTCAAGATTTTACTGTTTAGTGTTCTAATGCAAAAACTGTGTCCACCAGGTTGTGAAGGATCTCTAAAGGCATTTCTCAGGTTTTAAGAAAGGGCTCGTGATACAGGCGACTTTGCCTCTTTTCTGGTTGTCGTGTACCCCGAATACCCCTAATTAATAAACCCATTATGGTCTACTTTCAAATCAATACTCCTTGTCCTTTACTCCTTTATATCCCATAAAGGAGAAAAACAATTGTATAAAACAAACTTAAGTAAGAACTAAAAATCAAGATCAATCTAAAGCATGATACTTTAGCTTAAAACATAAAGATTATACATGTCACAAAGCACAAAGCACAAAAATAGACCCGATACAGCTAGAGACTGTACAAGGCAACAAACAGAAACATGTGACAACAAAGCCAAAGGACACACAGAGTGTGCGTGACTGCGTGTGTGTTATTACTTGGTTTCAAAGGTCAAACACGACCATCCCACAGGGAGTCAGCACAAACCTCAGTTTTAGCAGATGTCAAGAGACGGTAAACATCATCAGGCGGGCTCAACCCCAGTGTAGAAGCCCTGTTCCAGCGGTCAGTTCTCTTCATCCCAACACATGGCCCATACGCCATGTTCATGTCAAATTGCCGTAATACCTCTTCGTTTGCATCTTGATTCTCTGGTGTACAAAAACACGATGTATGTTTAAATTTAAAATTTCACATACGCATTAACCTACAAAACACTACGAATTTGAAAACACCATTGGTAAAACAATTTGACTACCACAAATCAGACAAGCTATATATAAACACTTATAGAGCGTCAGAGCGATGCTCAAAACATTATCAGTTTTAAGTAGAGAACTACGAAACCTTTTTTTATTTAATAATTCTGTAACATCATAAATGCAAAGATCTGAAAGTACAAAAAATAAACAACAAAGTTATTTTCAAATTTCAACTTTTAAATATGTTTTCAGTTCTAGTTTCTTACAATCAAAAACAAAAAAACAGTACGAATATATACATCAAACACTATCAATTTGAAAACATTATTCAAGCAGGTTAATTTTCAACTCTAGAGTTACTGCATGCTCTCATTTTCTGTAAAAGAAAGTCATCAATAAGCACAGTAGATGCATTTCGACAGTTTTGAATCAGTTTTCAGTTAATCAAATTGATACATACATTAAACTCTACAACAAATAATACCGATTAATCAATAACCACATAAATATCCATTAACTAAGATCTACAACGAAATTAACATTCAATTCGTCGTCATAACATTCGACCCAAATGCAAAATTACAAAACCCCAATTACACAAACACGATCCGATCCCTAAATAACGATTATTCTTTCACAATAGTAGTTAACTGACCTTGAAGATCGAGAGAACCATGGGTTACAAGAGCAGGAGGTTGTGCGACATTCGCACCAAAAGTCGCTGCATTTTTCGACTTCGATTTCGATTTGCTAGACGATGGTTTAGTGATTCCTGCGTTCTTCTTCTTTTGCTTGTAGAATCCCTTCATGTCTGCTGATGAAGCCATTTGATTTGATCGATTTGAAACCCTAATTTTGTGATTTGTGTTTTTGAATTTGAAATTTGAATAACAAAAGGGGGAGTGTTGAAGTATATATATGAGAGGGGTTTTAAAATTTATACTGTTTTCCCCTGTATTTAGAAGGAAATAAATATTTGGCCAAAAAAACATTGATGGTCTCAATTAGAATTTTATTAAGCTACATTAATATTGGTAACAAAATTTAATGTTTTTGAACTAAAAATAAACCGTTAGAAAATTAAAAGTGATGCAAAGAAAACCCCGTAAGCCACTATTGTTTGGTTTCATAATTTGTGTTTATCATGTTTTGAAAACAAATAATTATGATATAACAACTTTTACGATGACGATAATTTTTGTTGGTCTTTTCTTGCGACACCACATCCAATTTCGCTATCTTTCGAGCAAGAGGTTGGCCCAAGCCAATAATTTGTTCTACGTAGAGGTGGGAAAAAACCGGTTTAGGGAGCAAAACCGGTTTTAAATCGGAACCGACACTGAAACCTTAGTTGGCAATAACCAATTAGAAACAGAACGGAACTATAAGGTTGAAATCGGTTTGTAATCCTGTAGGTTGTAACATATTTAAACCTTCAAACCTAAACCGAACCAGTCAAAACCTGATTTCCTACCTTGTTTTCAAATTGTCAAATCTGGTTAAACCCCCCTTAAGAACCGGTTTCAAACCCAAACTAGTTTGACCAACAAACAGTCTTGATTTTTGTTAACTAAAGTTGAACCGGTTGACAAATACCTGATTTGTGCACCTTTAGTTTATAGTTAGTGGTTAGGGTCCCCTAAAACTACCACATGTACACATCCAAGACCCTCATAGCCAAAGTCATGTGATAAGATATGACCTAAAAAGTTTGGAAAATGAGTAGCAAACAAAGTCTTCTTAAAACAAAGCAAGAGAGGGAGATGTATAGATCATTAACTTTAAATGTAAAACTAAGGTTTTAGCCCTCAAAAATCTAAACTCTCATTTTTAGGCATGTTTTTATGTATTTGTATTGATCAGATTTTATTTCCAATTAGGGTCGATTGTCTGGAGGATTTCAGCAAGAGAGTCCGAGAGAGACGACTACATTGGTAATTGACTACCCATTTATTCATTGCTTCCCAATTTCCTTATGAAATCTAACTCTGTCACGGCAACTAGTATATTCTTCTTCGCCGGTTCATTATTTTATTCGTTGCAAAAATCATGTTATGTCACGTTCTTGACTTCATCCATCGTCGAGTTTTGATTAACTTATAAGTATTTAAGAGAATTTTTTGGTTATTCATTTTTACTTCGTAAAAAGAGCTTAAAATCCATGAGCTTTGATGCGAATCAATGTGATAACGAATGTCACGAATCAATGCCATAGTTTAGTTCATCATCAGTTAGGGGTTTTGTTTTAAACTTGATCGTAGAATGAATACCGATAACCTTACACTTCATGGTTTTACGAGTCTGTGTTAATTGCTCATCACTTCAGTTTGTTTTTGTGGTTACAGTCCTACAAATTCGGTCCGGTTTTCGAATGTTTTTTCACACCCTAGGTTGCGTAACGGGCAAGGTAAAGAAGGCATGTGACGAATAGCAGAACGTGTTGGCAGTGAGTCTGGAGTGAGTGAGTGTGATCGGCAGCAATGGGTTATGTGTAAGCATATAGGAGAAACCACTAACTCATGCATGCTTGATTCACGCATTGTGCATCGTCGTTTGGGATCAAACACATTGTAGCACACTAGCACATTGCTCTTTTTAAAACCATTACCTCGTTCATTACGTGCTATTTTCTGTAACAATAGTTCCTAACATCATAATATTCCAGGAAAACTGTATAACTTGATAACTATATAATTTACAACCAAACAAGATAATTAAGGTTATGATAACGAAGTAATAATTATCATACCATCGCATCCTTCCAAAATATACCACAATATATCATCGACTTTGGTAAAGTATACTTTAAGCATTTTATTAAAAGTAAAATGTGTATAGGATATAAGATTCTAAAGGGTGTTGGAACACCACTTAACATTATAAATTCTATAAGATAAACATCGGATCATCAACCCCTTATTCTGTTCCTCTTTACAGGCACAATGCTTTCGGCGTAACTCTTGATTTGATCAAACACCACATCGTTTAAGCAAAGAAACGGTTGACTAAGAGTGAACTGTACCGCCTTAAAACTACTATCCTTCATGTTATACATATGTACATTGATCACATTCCTAGACACCCTGGTCGAGAAAAAGATAATCTCATCCATATTAACAGAATCCAACGAGAAATAACCATCTAACGCGATCCACGCCTCAGGGATCGCGATACTTTCTCTAACCCATACACAACTCTCATAATCTTGTAACATCCATATATCTATTTCGTTGCTTTCGAAATCATGACAAACAATTCCCACACGACCATTGATCTTTACAATGCGAGTCGTCACAAACTCATGGAGCACAACACCATCCGGAGCCTCAATTTGAGAAAACTTCTCTGTTCTCAAGTCGAACGTTATGATCTCAAACGAATTCCTGATCATGAAATGTATCACACTACCCACACAAACACTACACTTGATGATACAATGCAAACGATCCCTATAACATTCAACAGGAAGCTTCGAATCGATCTTTCTCCACGAGTAATTCGACACAGAGAACAACAAAATCTCAAATGCAGTAGTCGCATAGTTCCTAATCCTAATGTTCAAAATCTTATGTTCGTTTATAGACTCATCAAACCCAAACAAGTAACAGGTATTCCACTCTCCATCAAGGTAATTCGTCCACGAGGCCGAATCGGGGACTTTAACGATCTTACGAGTGCTAGGGTTAATAACAAAAGCATGATTAGAACACAATGAACCATTGGCGGAAGAGAAGCATACTAACCCGTTGAGGTGTTCGGATTCGGCGGTATCGGCGGTGGACGGAGGGACGTTGTCGAGTGTGGCGAGGTGAGTGACCGATCCGCCGCCGTGTGCGGCGGAGAGGAAGTAGCGTTTGCGGGCGGACCGGTGGTAGGCGGAGAGGAAGAAGGCGGTGCGGTGGCCGGAGCGATTGAAGTGTTGGTTGGTGAACGATGGAGTTGAGATGATCGATCGCCATTGTTTATCGACTGATCGGAATTGGAGGATCGATTTGACGGGGAGTCTAGAGAGGATGTCTTCAATGATTTCCGTTGGGAATGAGATCTTTCGTTTTTGCTCCGATCGATCGGTCGCCGGAGACGGCGGCGATTGATGATCGGTCGCCGGAGACGGTGGTGGTGGTGGTTCTAGGGTTTCCATTTTAGGGAAGAAGAGATTGATTGTTGAATTGGGGAAGAACAGACCGGATGACTGTAGGAGAGTACAGGGAGTGAAATTGTGAAAATGTTGGACTTAAGACTAGTGTGGTGCGGGTAATTACGTCACGGACTTGAATACTAAAACACGAGTTCTAAAATCTAAAATATATGTTGATAGTTGGCGTTGCCGCGTGTTGCGATGAAGTATGTGATATGGTTAAATGCATTTACCGAGTGTGTATATAAAATGTTATGTTGCTTTTGCAAATGTTAAGTAGTAAATTGATTCGGTTGGAAAGTGAAATAATTTATGTTGCATCTCATTAAGTGACTTTTTTGTAAATATGTTTTCAAAAAATAGATTTAAATTATTTGAATATGTTATATTTTTTTTTAAGTTAGATTTAAAATCAAATGTGGTATTTATCAGTATTCAAGTAAACATATAATTCTTTTTTTTAAATACAATATTCGTGTAACCATTTTCAGTCCTTAAATAGCAATAAATAGCGACTAATTGGCTTTCATTTATTAATTGTAAGTTGGATCATTGTGTTTTCAGTTTGAAAGTGACAATCTTTATTTTGTAAAAAATATACCAACCATATAGAATAAAAGTTTATTAAAATCTATACATAAAATAAGATCATTTAAGAAGTCAAGTGATATAAAAGAAATATAAAGTTATCAAAATTATACAAACAAGCTCTTGGAACCATGAGATGACTCGGACTTTAAACGAGCCTAATTCAATATCGATCATATTTTAGCTCGTTAACATTAATCGAGTCGAGTCAAAATATCTCGTTTTGCTACAATGTATAATTATTGCTTTCGATTCTACTTGTTCTGTGCCTTTTAATTTGACTCTGATACCTATTGTTAATCCGATCACACAAACAATACTTAAAAAATGCTCCCCAATCTTATTGAAAACAAGTTTTAATACAGTAATGCTACAAAAGAAGAAGATGATGATAATGATTTCATCTCTCTGATCTTCTATATACCCTTAACACTCTATATGCCCTTAACAAACAACTAGCTCAACATAACTAATGAAAAGCATGATTAGTTAACTACACAAATACACCTCCAACTATTAGACAAGGACACTTTAATACCCTGTACTTACAAGTTACAACTACAGAAACATTAGAACCTCTAAACTCATACACTACTAACCTTCACATTTCAAATAAAAGATTATTCTTGTAATAAGTCAGAATAGTTCTTGTAGTTATTGAAGTTTATAGATGAAATCTATAATTTGATGTATAGAGAAGGGACAAGTGTAATTAAATAAGTATGTTTATTTTTTTAAAATGGTTGTTTTTTTTAATTGGTTAATTCACATATTCACTAAATCTTGCTTTTAAATCTATACTTTTTGTCCCACAATGACTTAAACCCTCAACCTTTTAAAGATGAACATTTTTTTGAAACACCCGAATACCACTTGGTCAAAGGCCCTTTGGTAAGGTTGTTTTAGATATTTCAACATGTTATTTCTTTGAAAGCATGAAAATTATTATATTAATTTGCAAAAAACCAACTCATAACAAGCAAGGTGCCTACCAGCATATACATACATAAGTTGCATACATCTGACGTGGATATTACTAACCCCTACACAAACAATTTCCGTTACACAATATTAATTATGATACAAATAAAATGCGTGTGCTCATGTGAAAGATGTAGCCACTGATGAGGTTGTAACCAAACCCGAAAGAAGCCCAACAATGGCTGCACTATTGTAAGTGCTTGGTTCGGTTTGCATTGAGTTGTTACGCGAGTCAACAAATGATTCATTTAGAAATGGTCCACCAACAAGTGCACCCATGGCAACGTTAGGGTTAGGTTGGTCTGAGTCGAGCCATTGCCAACCCTTGCACCCGGTGTTTGCATCAACGGGTATCGAGGCTCCTCTATGGTGCACGTATTGAGAGTACTTTTCACCATATCCAACCAGATAACTCATTTTCATTGGATTGTCTCCCAGCACATAGTTGGCCTAACGCAAAAATAGAATTACATCAGTAGCATATAGAGACGACAATTTTAACCTATTTGCTACCTTACTATTAGATGTGGAAATTTTGACCCATTTACTGGTCAAAGGATCGATTTGTTTCATAACTGGTCAAATGGGTGGAACAAAGGGCTTTAACTAAACAAAAATTTATCATACGGGGTTATAAATCACCCAAAATTTTACTTTTCATGCTTAGATACTCCTAATCATTTTGTTTCTGAGACAATAGATTATTACTGCAAAAAAAAAAAAAAAGTTTCTGTGATCATTTAACGTATTAAATATTACTTAAAGAAAATAGACATAACTAACAAAATTATGTTTGTGGGACACCCAACCTGCCCGACCATTTAGAGTAATAAAACCAACCCACATTAACAAAAACCCATTTTGACAGTTTACATGACCCGTCCGGCCCGTTCAATTTGCCACCTCTACTAGTAACCATCACCCAGATAAATTATGTGAAGCATGCATGTAAACAAACTAACGTACCCAGTAAAATTTCACTAAGGTGAAGCATACCTGTGACATGGCAAATTTCCTAAGATCTGATGCTGAAAAAGAGTCTGAATCACATTGGATTTTTTGGGTCCGTGATGTAAGCATGTAATCACTGTAAACAACAGCTAAAAAGGCAGAAGCTACAGGATGCTGCAAAGCGTTCCAATCACTGATCCATATAAGACCACCTGTGTTGTTTATGGTGAGATATATAGACACAGAAAAGAAAATGCATAATGTCTGTGGAGGTCACCCAAGCATTCAACCTTTTTCACTAAGGCAGCACATATAACAAAACTACTTTACGTAGCACACAATGACACAAGTAGGTATCTGGACTCTGGTTTGATTTTTACACTATTTTTGGCCAGATATACGCACGTGAAAAAAAAGTCGAAAATGCCTTTAAAATATTTGGAAAGACAAATACCTTGGATGAGGTGAAGTGTCAACATGTGGTTGAAACTGTTTTCTAAAAAAATTAAGGACAATTTCATCATTTGGTATTATTCTGGTTGGAATTTCGTATATACAAGAGAAAAGAGATACATACTTCGGTGGCCTAGTTTTAATATATGTGTGGTCTCAATGAAAAAGTTGAATAACTGGGTAGCATTCTGATAATAAAAAAAAAAACATATACTTTTTGTTCTGCTTGTTGTTGCTGTTGGGGATTTTGGCAGGAGGCCACACATAACAGCCTCAGCAGTTTTTTTGTACTTTTTGAGACTAGCATCTGTAGCAGCTTTTGAATCAAAGAAGCTCACCCTTGACAAAAGAACCTGCACAGTTTATGTGTTTCCATTATAATAGTTCAATAGATGTGCCAGTATGGGCAGATTGGGTAAGAGGTCAAAACAGGTGCTTTTTGTGTGGGGGGTTGTCACAAAACACTCCATCCAAAAAATCGGAAGTTTTAATTAGTAATTAGTGTGTCAAACATAATACGAAAATTAAATAATCTACTTTTATGTAAGGAATTTTATGCATTAAAATAGACTTTGTGCAACTTATGATTGGTTTCCTTGGGTAAATTGGCATTTGGACAAACCTGAAATGAGCTTCAAAATTTTCCCTGTTTTTGTAACCGCCTTATATTAGGCACAAAAATAGACTACTATTTACAGAGTTACAGTTTACTACCACGATAGCAGCTGATCTTATTTAGCAAGTGCTACATAAGCAAAAGATGCTTATGTGAAAAAAGATAATAAAAAACTTGTAACTTATTTACAGTTTGAAGAAAGGATGTTTTTAGAAAAATATATTTGGGAATTAACTATTAAAATTTTAAATCAAATGCCATGTGGAATATACATATACACAAATGATATATATATGATACCACGTTAGTAATTTTAATAAAACAAAAAATAAAGATATGTTGACTGTTGAGCAGGTATGTTTTGCTACGAAGACTAACAAAATGCTACTTGGTTACCAGAATCAGTAGTAAAACGTAAGTTGGATTATATTTTGCCCTGATTTTAAAGTTGTGCTGAAATTAAGGGAAAGGTGTAAAGTTTGTTCTGTAAGCAAGCGGATAAAATAAAAAAATGATAACCAACTTTACCTGGGTCCCGGGTCGTTTATCATCCCAGCTAAACCAAGTAGGACTTCCCCAATTAGCATAAGTTTCACCATTACTTCCAATTACGTAATCAAGATACGTTTGATCTTTAGTTGCATGATAAAGCCAGCTAGCAGCCCACAAAAGCTCGTCACCATAACCGGTTGAATTGTAATATTTTTGAACTTGAGGGATGTTTTCACTGTAAGAACCTCTATGTTGATCAGCGAATTTAAATAATTCTTTAGCATGTTTTAAAAGTGAGTTCGAATATGTTGAATCAGATGATTTAAACACTAATGATGCAGATGCCATTGCTGCTGCAGTTTCTGCTGCAACTTCTGTTCCAGGGGTAGATGCGTTTATTTGTATTAGAGACCTTTTTTCAGTCATATCTTCAGGTCTATCCCAACAAGCGTGATCAACATCTGGATCCCCCACCTGGGAAAAAGAATGAAAAAAACTGGTTCAAAATGGGTCAGGTCAAAACAGGTGAAAGTTTAAGATGAAGATGGTAAGATAGGTCAAAACAGGTCTTAATTAGTATGAAGTCGAAATTGGGCAGGTTTATTGAAGTTGACCAGCTAACAAATTTTTCCCAGTTTGTAGTTTTATGAAATACAATTCACATTCCTAAAACACATGCCTAAAGGTATGTCTAATTATGAGATTGAGACCCATGGCAAAATCAAAGGAGAAGATGATGTGAGTGAAAATGTCAAAGCCATGTGTAATGCTTTAAATGGATTTGGCGTGTTTTTATGCATACATCATTACTCTATTTTTATTCATAAACGTAATTATTTTTAAACAAACAAACAAACATGCTTAGTAAAATACTAAAATCCCACATGATAATAGGGTCCTGGGGAGGATGATATGAGGGCAATCCTTACCTCTACCCCAAGGGGTAGAGAGGCTGCACCCAGAGAGTTAACAAACTGCTGGTTGTTTGATGAGTCAAAATGAGTAATTTTTGGTACAGTTTGATAAGATTCTGGTTGAACTAGGGGGAGTCAATTCGGATCGGGTTCCAGATGTGAATTGGTATCACCAAACATGAACACGAATTGTATACTTATTCAGTTCGAAAAACAAAATCCTAACCCGTTTAACCCATGTAACCCCCACACATACCGTGAACATGTTTACCTGGCGATTTGTGAAAGGCCGATGGGTTGTATAAACATTAGTCATGTGAACAGTTTGACCGGGTTGTAAATGAGATATTCGCTTAAACTTATCAATTCATTTTTTGTTTTATTCCAGTTTTAAAAAGGTTTGCGGGCCAACTCGTTTAACCACAACCCAATCCAAACCCAGCCATTTGATAAGCAGTTAGGTGGGTAGACGTGTTTAGATTCGAACCCAATCAGAGCCAACCCTAACCACTTTATTTTAGTTTCAGGTTCATGTTATGTCGGGAATTATCATCCCTATGTCAAACCAACCTGGAATGCTTTTTTCTCCAAAGAAAGATCACATTTCTTAAATATAAATTGTATTTCAAATACAATTACAAAAATCATATAATTTTTTATAGTAATCCAATCTTTAGTAATATAATTTAAGAGCTTTTGTGCATAAACATACACTTTGGGCCGCTTTTAACCCTTTCGAGCCATTTCTTTTTGAACCAAATCTGTAATATTACCTTATGACCCGTTAGAGATTTAAAAAAAAAACTAAATAAACAATTTATAAAGTAAGCAGGTCAAAATTACCACCTATAGTAAACAGAAATATGTAGTTATATATAAATTTGAAGATCAGGGTTACCTGAATGTAGAGCACATTAGGTTCAGGATGAGCATTAATTAAGTAATCAGTGATCCATTTAAGTGAGTCTTTAGCAGATTGCAATTGATTAGCTTTATTCATCTGATCACCATACTCAAGTATCGCCCATGAAAGGACAGTTGCAGTGTAAGCCATTGGAAATCCAAATTTCATATGATCTCCAGCATCATACATTCCCTTAGAAAGATCCAAATCTGCATCTTTTCCATCATCTAGGCCAGAATCCCCCCTCCATGACATTTTATTATTTACCAGTTTACCAGCTACAAAAAGAATAACAATGTCTCAAAATCCAAATATAGAGATGAAAAGTGACCTTATGTAGTTATGTCTAAAGGAATACGAGTAATTTTGAACAGATAGACTTATACCAGGTTTTTAAAGGATCATTGTATGTTTGACAAGAAGTTTGTGGGAGCTAACACTTTTGTTTTTAGAGAAATCAAGAATAGCTCCTCGTTGAAAAAGAATATTTTCTATAAATGACAGTGCTTTAGCTTTTATTTTGGAAAAAAAGCTACCCGAAGTAGCTTTCAAAACTAACCTCGAAGCTTTTGAAAGCAAAATTAGTCAAATACCCTTTTACAACAATCACATGTTTACAAGTTTTTATGTGTCCTTTAATGTCATTTTACACCTTCTAACAACAACTACAAACTTTTTTCACCAAAAACTTCCATACAACTTAAGGCTCTGCCTCGCCAGCTAACATCTCCAGCAATCAAACCTAGATAGTTTAAGATTTTGCCTGCCATAGCCCTTAGGACTATGAATAAGAGCATGAACCATCAACAACCTTTTTAAAGAAAATAAAAATAAAATTATTTTAAGGACATGCCACCAAAAAGATGGAGGGAAGTTAAACAAGAGAGAGAGAGAGAGAGAGAGAGAGAGAGAGAGAGAGAGAGAGAGAGAGAGATTCACTCTTGTAGTTGAAATAACTTTGTTTTTAAATATTTTATTAAAAGATTCATGCTCTTAACCATAGCCTTAAGGGGTATGACTAGCACAACTCCTTTTTTTTTCCATATTCTTAGTGTCTATCGTAAGAAACAGAGTGTGCTCTCACTTTTAGTATTCAAATCCAAGTCCAGAAAACTGAAACACATAAACATTCTTACAACATTAATGTGTAATTATACTACACAAGTATAGATCCACATCTGCCCTTGAAATCCTCTCAAACTTCCACATTCCAAATCCAATGTAGTCTAATCAAATCACTATTCAAGTCAATTCAGTCAACCAACTTAAATGCACTCAAGTAACCGAAAACTAGAAAACAAATTTCACCATACACAAACCAATTAAACGAAAACATTCAGATCCGTAAACATACAAACAAAAAACATCACCAAATATAGTTATCTTCAACATTTACTTAGCAAAGCCAACAATGTAGTAATTCTATACTCAATAACTCAAAAACTCAATTATATCAACACTATACGCTTACATTTTTGGATATCGAAGAACTGCAGAGCAATCTTCAACGCATCACCATACTTCTGCGTAACAGCTCCGGGAGGACCGGGGACCGGAGCATCACCATCACCATGATGAAACTTATTCCTCAACGTAAACCCTAACGCTAACGCAATCGCTCCAACTACAATCAACACGATAAACCACCCCATACACCCTCCAGACTTCTCCTCCTTCCCCATTTCCCCCAAAATCCGAACCTAATTCCACAGATCTGAACCAAAATCAACAATGTAACACGATCAGTAGGGTTTTTAAGAATTTTAGTGTTTTTGGTAATCGAAAGTTGTGATTGATGGTGTATATGGATGAAATGGGGAGATTTGACGAACCTGAAGTGGATTTGGTGGTGGTGATGTGTGGATCTGAAGATCTGACGATGATTGAAGCCAATGTGGTGATTAGATTCAGATTTTGAAGGGGGTTTTTGGTGGTTAGTTGTGTGAGGCTTTTGCAGTGAAGAAAGATGCTGAAATAAGAAATGTGCACCGACAAATGGCGCGAGGGTTTGGAGTCTACCGACTTGCAAATTGTGTGGGTGTGAGGGTTGATGAATGATCATAATAAATATTGGTTGGTTGGTTGCTTTCGCCATAATTTTACTAAACCCAATATGTTGGGCCGTTACAATCTTTCTAAAAAAAAATTAAATAACTTTGGAGGTAGTCAAGTAGAAATTGGTTTTCTTTGGAATTGGTTCGGTTGAAACCGGTTTTAATGATGAAAATGATCTGGTTTTGAATCGGGCTGAAACATGTTTGAAATCGGGTCAGTTTGGGTTTTATCGGGTTAAAACTGGTTTTAACATATAGGGTTAAGTATCGGGTTGGAGTGAAATTGGTTTGGTAGTGGGTCGGGGTCGAGTTGCCGTTTCGATTTCCAGATTGATTTTTTTCTCGTCTCTATTTTGAGGATGAGTGAAATTTAGATATCTATAAACATTATTAAATTTTATCTTGAATGTAAGATAGTTTACGTTTGGAATTACTCTCCTTTTATCGCTATAGTTAATTGGAATTTCTTTGAGACAAAAGTAAAATTTTCTTAAACATCAATGCAAGTTATGAGGTTGGAGGTGTCATTGTTCATTTTCAGTTCGGCTAACCCTTAAGATTCAAGGGGCAATGTCTCCGGGTGAATTCGAGGGCGAAACTCTGAGCGAAACTTGCTTATGATGTGGTTGAACCATGACAAGAGAAGTTCGATTATCATAGTTAACAATCTCTAAAACTTACTTTTGATCTATCTGGTTCTATCTTGTTAACTATATCTTGTTAACTACTTTGATTACTTCTTAATCATGTTAGTGAAGTCATGTAAATGGTGTTAAATATGGCGTGTTATTCGTGTTATTAAAGTGATTATATTTAATGTCATTAAATGTATTATGTTATCTATTGGTACATTTATTCCTTTTTAAATGTGTCCCATAACGATCTTAACAAGCATGTTTGTATTAGTGTTTGAGAAAACTACACATTTAGTAAAACATGTAAGGTATAGGTTCAATAGTGGTATTAAAATGTTATGTTAAACACAAGTACACAACATGACATATTTGGCTAGCTTAATTTTTACTTTTTATCCTCTTTTCCTCCCAAAAGACAATATAACGGTCAGGTTTTACTAACCACAACCCTTAAGCCTAATGTAAAGCTTATCATATACAAAATTAATCTGAAATTAACACCTAGATTTTTCTGCTAGAAATTTTATGGTTTTTCTAGTATATCAAATCGCATTCTAGTGGGAGTCGATCTAGTTAATAGTTTTATCAAATTGTGAATTATACTAGCATCAATGTGACAGCTTTAACGAGATGAACATGTTGGTAACAAGACAAATGTTTCGAGACAATTGATTCGAAACGTAGCTGATGAAATTTTAGTGATGATCAAAGTGAGTTCAGTTGATATGATATTATGGTAAGTTGCATGAATAACAAAGGATATTGATATCGCTCAAAGAAATATGTTGGGACCTATAATGAGACCCATTTTAATGTTTCTAAACTTCGAAAATAGCCACATTACACATATACATGAGTTCATCATACATGTGTATATAGCATTTGAGCAAGTATTTTCTACATATGCTTTTAATGATCCAAGACCAAGCCTTTGTTTCTCAAACATGGCATGTCACACGTCAAGTGACATGAGTTTGCCTGCCAACTGATATGCATACAAAATCAACGTTGCCGAGTGAGTTCTAGTTTTGAAATTTTCACAAGAATTATAAGCTCGTGATCTTTCGGCTTAAATACACACACTTAGTGACGATAGAGATGCATATAGCTAGGGAACATTTAGGTGATCTTATAAAAAGTGGAAAATAAACGAACACTAGTTAATAACTTGTTACTCAACAAGAATGGTAGAAATTCAGTAAAATTTACAATAATCAGTTATATTTATTGTTTTTCTTTATGGAAAAATGTAAGAAACAAAGATGTTCATTCATCTTTACAGTAAATAAGGTTAATTTCCCTCTGATTATGATCCACAATCCGCCCAAAATGCTGCTTGAAATTTTTTTTTCATCTAATCATCATCCTTGAATTCTCTGGGGATGCAAATCACAATTTCCATGAGTTAAAATTTAAGAGGGAGGCAATTTTGAGTGGTTTACGTATGAATGAACAGATTAGGTTATGTTTTATCTCACGGGTCCAATGAATAAAAATAATAAAAAACTTGCGGTAGTTTTAACGAGTTTACTTATTAATGAGTAAGCTTATGTTTTATCAAATGGTTCAAACTTCAAACCAATGTTGAAATCATATATAACACTATATTTGATTAAAAAGCTACTAGTTTGGGCAAAAGGTGCCTGAAGATGTTTCAACCCAACCAATTAACCCAGCCAACCTGTTTCAACCTCTACAAAACCCACTTGGTTTGACCCAAACTCGTTTTGACATGTTACCCTACTAGCCATTTTGCCACCTCAAAAGTTATAAATGAATCACTGGCCTTAAAGAGGGCAGTTTCTCTTTAGAGTTAACTTCGGTTTTACTCCCTGATGTTTGACAAAAATAATTATTTTTCTTCAAAATATTAAAAACATCAATTTACGTTTAAAAGTTTCATAACTTGTTTCAATTTCAGTCCAAAAGTTTTATTAGTTGTTCCAACTTGAATCCAAAATAATAAAACTTTTTGACTGAAATTAACACAATTTATGAAACTTTTGGTGGTAAATTGATGTTTTTAATCTTTTGGAGGAAGATAGTTAGCTTTGTCAAACCTTAGGAAGCAAAAATGAAATTAACTCTCCTCTTTAAGATAAATAATAAATAGGCCACCCAAGTATTTCATACCACTGAAATAATAGAACTTTAGATGCTGCAAAGTATCAATTCGGTTTCGTTTATACATATTCCAACAAAAAAAACTTGCATCCAATTTTATTATTATCAAATGCCCGAAATCATAAATATAACTTTTTTTCACATCTAGAGTTCTAAAATGAAAAACTTGCCCGTTTTGACAATCCATCTATAGTTGATTGATTCAAGTACATTAAGATGCTTTCTTGTCATTTTACAACTCTAAATGTAAAAACGGCTTTAATGTAGGGATAATTTACAGGTTCTCGGCAATATTTTTTCAATGGTATCAGCATAAACGAAACCAGACTTATGCTTGGGTGGCCACATATTCAATTATAAATTTTGATATCTTGGTAGCGTTAGTGAAACTTTTTGAATACGTGGGTGTGGCTTGTTTGTAAATTATTCTTCACTACACATGTTTATTTACATCATTCTGTCATAAAAGTTTTTTGAGCGAGTCATACCTGCGGTCTAGGTACCGAGGTTGGATACCACTACCTTGACATGTAGTGCAAGTCAAAGCACCAGCACCATCACAATTTATGCATTTAGAAACTTCTTTTTCTCCACCTCCAAGCTCAACTATTACATTACCATTTCCTGTGCAAAATCTGCATGATTCTGGAAAAAAAAATGTGATATCCATCAAATTAGAATGGCATACAGATTTACCAACTGTTTTTTTTTTAGTTTGGTTTTTTGAAGTTTTTTAATCTAAGATAATTAGCATTATTGCATCTGGACACGTTAGCCTTAATTGTATTTGAACTAAACCCCAGCTAACTAGGTGCATACTTCAAACCAGCAAGGTTTAGCAGAAATCAGTCTCTTGGCAGTTATGGTGTGCAGAAACTCCAAAAAGTTTAAAATATATTGTCCTTTATTCATGAATCATCAAAACAAGTAATTACATAGACATATGGGACCTTTTTTAACTTCCATCTAATTCCTCTTCTATCCTAATATTGGACTATCTCAATTCTCAAACTATAAATTTCATTATAAAACATTAAAACCTAACTTCTTAACTTTCCAGAAATTAAAACTCAACTAATCATTATCTTGAAAACATGATAAACTATATTATTTCGAAACTACACTCCAAAATGTATCCTCAAGTTTTAAAACAAAAGGAGAGCGGAGAAGCCACTTACGTGCCCCGGTTCCATTGCAAGGGAAGCATGGCTGTGTGTTCTCTCGTTTCGCCTGCAGTAAACACATTTTTTTCAAAACTAGTGTATGCAATGCCAATAAGTTTTGTAATTCAACACCTAATTCAGATTTTGCTTCAATAACAACTAGCATCAATTTCGCATATTTAACTCTTCAAGTATTAAATGTTCCATGAGTGTACAAACTACAAACACAACATGCTAGATTCTAGCACGTGTTTGGATGTGTGTTTTTAGACAATCAATGCAACTTGAAGAATCAAAATCAGATAGACTTACTTATCTCCAATAACCACTTTTCCTACACCTGTTTCTACCCTAACTATACAATTAGATAATTTAATCATAACACTTTCACCCAAACACTCTAAACAAATTTCAAGTCACAATACAGTTTTAACTTTTAGCGCACATCCAAACACCCCTTATGCATCACTTAGATAATCATTCACAGTATTAGGGTTTTCACCTACAATTGTGATATTCCATATGCCTAATAACCAAATCACACAATGTTTGCTACATTCTCATTAACTAATCAAAGCAAACACAATTAGAGCTCATCACATCATTCTCACAGATCAAAAACAAACAGTAAAACGAAACGAAACAGAAGAACAAAGTCAAAACAACATACCGCACTATCGATCTGCGATTCGTAGAAAATCGGAATTCCGAGTCCAACAGCAACGCTCACCACACCAACCGCTACAGCCACCACCTGTTGTTCACCATTCACACTAATTACTTCAAAATCACGATAACATTCACTACAGAA
This sequence comes from Flaveria sonorensis, assembly GCA_025506505.1. Taxonomy (NCBI): domain Eukaryota; kingdom Viridiplantae; phylum Streptophyta; class Magnoliopsida; order Asterales; family Asteraceae; genus Flaveria; species Flaveria sonorensis. The sequence continues at coordinate 1,415,340 of CM046432.1, read as the reverse complement.
ACAAAATTTAGAAAGCAAACCGTGTTCTGATCGAGCTCAGCTTAGATGAGGTGAGGATACCGTTGATTTCTTCGATAACTGACGGAAAGCGAGTGAGGTTGTGAAGATGATGATGATGATGATGAGGGGTTTAATGGCGGATGGATGAAGGTTGAACGAAGGGAAGTTGTCGATGACATTTTTGGTGTGTTGATTGTGCTTTTTCTCTATCTCAAAGATCAACCATCACAGTAAAATCTGTTCGTTTGTCATTGGCATTGGAGGGAGTTTGGATCATGTGGGGTCGCTTTAATTTCAACCAGAAAAACACGGAGATTTCGAGACGAGTGCTGAGGAAAATGGTGCCGAGAAAATAACTCCCGATCAGGTGAATTTTTATCGAGTTTTAGCAGCTTCTTTTCTTTTAAGTGTAACTTGTACTGTGTTTTCAATGCTCTTTGGGGCCTGGGGGTGTTGTAAATTTGTATTCTAAAACTTAAAACGAACCAAAAACGTATTAGATTCGGGTTCAATCTTCAAACAATTAAACTTATTCGGATTAGTCTCTGAATCATAAACCACTGTCAGATAAATCTATTTGCTGGTTACTCACAATTATTTATCGATTAGACGGACATTTTACGATGGAGTGGAAAGATTATTATTGAAAACATGAGGATTCTTTTTTGTAACCGTATGTTCTCTTTGTTTTTCCCTGTTGTTGTACCAGAAGATCATAGGGCGGTCCCTTTTCTTCCTTTTTAATTTGATCGACAGAACCCAAAGAAAAATGCATCCCTTGGTCAAAATTGTTTTATGGACCAAAAACTAATTAATTGAGGCATTGAGCCCAAATCCAATATAATAATTCAATTTTCAATCAGCCCATAAAGCAGCCCATTTAATATTAATACTAATAATATAATATAATTAAAACCAAATAACATTTAGAATTAAATCGAGCTCGCATTCCCGCGACACCTAACTCATTTAATCTCTAACGTTATTTCATCGATCAAAAAGTTAATCCAACACTAAAATATATATTGATAACAGTAAAATTACCAACAGGAGGAATATGAGAAAAACTAAGATGACACCATACAAAACGATAAAAAATTGAGGAAAATAAAAAAATCTGATGTGACGCTGATATGGTAACCCGGAAACCGGGAAAACCTGGAACGACTCCCATCTCTCTAACCGGCAACACCAGCCCAAGGCATGAATGCTATATAACATTTAAGGCAGTTGATCGCATGTTTCGACCGCTATGTCTCCTTATATTCATGAGATTGCTTAATAACCTTGTATTTTTAACTCCTTAGGATGTGTTCAGTGGGCACATGAGGTCCTGACATGGTGTGTGTGACAATATCGCTATATGTGGTGTTGTGGCAAACGGGGTGTCGTGGCAAACGGGGTGTCATGAGACGTTCTTGCAATGCTTCACCACTCCAATTTAAGGCCATGACCCCACACATGCACACACATGCATATTATTTTTTTGTTTGTTATTTAATATGAAAAATGGTGTTATGCTAGCTTGGTTTGGTTTAGTTTTAATTTTGATCGTATTTATATATTTTTATCCAATTATAATTGCAATGTGATTTGACTTAGTTTTAATTTTTAATGACTTAGTTTTATTTTACAAAAATAAAAAAAAACCATTCTTAAATATTCTCCTAAGATTCAGCCTTAAAAACTATCACACATAACTACATAAGCAATTCAGATATGTTGCATTACAAGAGAATAAATACATTAATATAGTAAATAATTATTTTAAAAAAGCAGGATGTCGAAACTATATAATTTCAAAGGTCGAAATTATAATTAGCAAGGAAAAGCGAACCAACTACTGGTATACACAACTTTACTAGTTTATCGGCTTAAAGATATCAATAAGATACCTTTCCATCTTGTTTTTTTATTTGTTTAAAATAGGTGTTTTATTCATGCACTGTCCATTAGCTCATAAACAAACAAAAACCATTTCTAGTAGTTAAACAGGTTAACTCAGCCGATACGGTTGCTGTTATAATGTTTCTTTATTTTACAAAGCCATTTGTTATAACTAGTTCATTATTAATAACATATCTACATTCATAAAACTAGTTATAACAACTGTTATTCAATAAGAGAGAAAAAAACACATGAATTCAACTGATAATCACCGGAATATACGTCGTGTATAAATGATAACAGTTCCTTTTTTAAACCATAAACCCTTCAAGTAAACATTATTTAACATCCAACAATTCAAAATCTTGACCATTTGCCATACCAACAAGTTACATAAATTTCATAAAACAACTAACAATACACAAATGTGTTACACAAAATACTCATAATCATCTCAAATTGTTCTAGGGTCGTATACCTCTTGTCGTACATAAATTCTGTATTACACAGTTTTCATGGGTTTTTGACTGTTCACAAATGTTGCACTCTTATCAAAACCTTGGAGTAAAAGAATTCGAATTGCTTCAATGCCAGTTTGAAATGTGAAATCCAACTGTAAAATACACGGTGACATGTTTAATCGTTTGCTACAATCAAGCGCTATGAAGGGGCGGCAAAATGAAGGAAACGATGAGATGAGTAACGGGTCAAAATAGATGCTTTTTGGTATGGATCAAAAGGGTCTAGTTGGGTCAGTCCGACCCACAAACACTTGTTTGGTGTTTTTCTTTTTCTTTTTAACTAATGTGTTGATTATGATCACAAACTATATTGTTAAAAATAATTTAAAACTTCTTAAAATGGAGCTTTTTAGAACGTATTTGAATAAATTTCGGACCACTTACGAAACTCTTTTGGCTCAATCCATTTGACCAGTTGAAGAAAACACCCCAATATGAAAAAAAACACCCCAAATCTACATATTAGATGACTTGCCACACCCGTTTGATTGTTTAGCCCGTTTCTATATATTAAAGTATGATTTCAACCCATTTGACCCGCTAGTCCCATTTGGCATGTTTTCTATTTAGTTTTGTCTTTTAACCCACCCATCTGACCCATTATAGATTAAGAAACACACCAAACTATGACCAAAGCAAACCAATTTGTGGACCTATCTGATGACTTGCACCCCGTTTGATAAACAATAAGTACAATACAGTTCATATAAACCCATATGTATACATTTTGCATTATTTTAACCCGTTTGACTCACTCAACCCACTTGACAGGTTTCCTTTTTAGTTACATCCCTTTAACTCACTCATTTTAGCATACCCCAATTCAATCTCTTTTATACATACATTTCATGTGAGACTCAACCCATTTAACCCGTTAAACATAAAACATAACCCAAATCGGTCCATTTTTTCCACACAATTTAAACTCGTTTGACCCGTTATAAATAAAACATAACCCAAACCTATTTGTATATAAACGGGTCAAATTTGCCACCTCTAGTACTAGTTCTATGTCACATACCTCCTCACTTTCTTCTTTGTTAAATCGTCGAAGAACATAGCTAGCAGCTTCCATCTTGCCTGGTGGCCTCCCAATACCTACAGATGTCAGCCACTCATTACTACATAGTATATTAATAATCATAAAACATATCTGTAAAAAAATTTAAAAGTGATCAATAACCTATTCTTAAACGAGGAAAATCGTGGGTCCCCTTAAGGTGATTAATCACACTCTTCATCCTTCAAAACCATAAGCATTCGTCAGGAACAAGGAAAATTAATGATGGTCAAATGGATACAGTTATAAATTTTAACTAATAAAGAAACATGATCAATGTTTAAAATCATCCACATGTTTACAACCTCCTAAATCACTTTCTTCAAGAAAATTAGATCATTATTTTATTTAAAGTTTCTGTAATCAAAAAAGCATTGTCTGATCAAGCAGATCCAACCCTCTTTTTGCTTGGTTTAAATATATATTACTCTGACCCGTTTTGTCATGAGTAGAATTTCAAACTATAAAAAAAAACTGAAAGAGCAAAAATATACAGTATACACACCAGTGTACATTGATAAAGGTGCTCAAGAATCAAAATACCCAAGAATCTTAACCAAACAAAATTTTGTTTTTACATTATAAAACATGGTTATACTTGCCATTTGGAATTATTTGTAGTTTCAATATAGTGTAACTTGCGTTTTTGTATGCTCATACAAGCTTTCAGTAAACGAAACCTGTTTGCACATTACTATGTACCCGATTTAATGTCTTACCATACATTTATATTACTAACTGCTATACTCCAAATATTTAGTCATAACTACAAATTATGAAAATAAATTCAATGAAAGAAATGGTATTGCTTATTCTATGTTTGATCATATTAGTTATTAACCTTGTAACTTGTGAATTCCCCTCAACTACAAACTATAAAAATGAATTCAAGGAATTAACAGCTATAAAAGCAAATAATAATGACATGGCATTTACCCGTTGTGTCCCCCATGTCCACCTTTTGGCAAAAGTCGTAACTTTCCAAAAGGCAAATCCAAGTCATCATAAATCTGCAAGTTATATATCATGACTTGTGAATTCAAAGTATATAAAAAGGTGATATTAGAAAGCAAAAAATTTTCTTGGACTTACCGTAAGTACTTGCTTTGGTGGGATCTTATAGAAAGAAACTATTGCTCCAACCTTTTTAAAAGAAATCAAGGAATCAACAAAATGTATAAAGTAAAAGTTAAAGAAAAAATGAAGGAGCAGCTGTATGACCAGATGAGCTTACTTACAGACTCACCACTAGCATTCATGAAAGTTTGTGGCTTAGCAAGCATCAATGGAGTATTTCCAATGCATCCTAAAAAAGGGTAAAAAAAAACATTATAATATTATAAATCCAAACCAGAAATCTCTAATGCAACATCAAGAATGAGTTACAAGCATATAGTCTATGCAGTCATAACATATCGGTGCTTCACATAAACAATTAAACCCAAACAATCCTCAGAAGCCTTGATTTGAATTTATAAAAATGTTGTTTCATGAAGTCATTTAGCTCTAAAACTGCTTGTATGTAATGTAACAAGTAACCTTGAGCTCATATATCGACCATACGCAAGGTCAAACACAATGATGAATTTAATAACAGACCTTTCCCAAAAAAAGCTTTGAAGGAAACACTGCTCATGGAGATACCCTCAGCTTCTGCTATTGCATCCACCATCTCAAACCCCACCTGCAAGTATCAATCACATACTTATACATTCAAAATCATATTCAAATCATCATTTTCACCGAATAAATAGCCATCAATGCCCAATTTGCGACAAAACCAACGATCATCAATAGTTAAGGTCAAATAAATTGATATAACTTATACAAACTGGATGTAACAAACATAATTAACGTCTATATGATTCTTTTGTTCTAGGGTTTATCTATGTTTGCTCTTCTAATTTCAACACATAATACTCAAATATCTAGATGGTAAAATCAATCATTCATAATTTGGAAAAGGGGGCATATACCCCATATTGAACTTGTAAAATTGCATATTTTCCCGAAGCACAAGTTTTCAATGTACAATGTTATTCAAGATGGCTCAGAGAAATATGCAATTTCACAAGTTTAAAGGGGATATATGCAATTGGCCCTTTGGTAAATTACATCACATCCTCCCTTACTAATCCAACTTAGAACTGTTTGCCCTAATTTTCCCAACTAAACTCAACTAATTCCATAGTGATTCCACAATTGGTCAGCAGAAAACCAGCAAACTAATGTTATCAGATATTAAAACCAAATATTTCATCTAATCATCTATATTCATAAAGTAACCATATAGACAGATGCATAAACAGAGATAGAGTACAAACATTGTGCCTTGTGCGATTATACAGTTTCCCAGGGTTTCCAAGCCCTACAATCAACCACGGATGTTGTTTCGGCGGTTTATTATTCTCCGGTTCTCCGGCAACCGACGGTGATGCAATAGGTTCGATTCCGGCGGCCGGTGTACCGGAAGGAAGTGATGCGGCGGCGGATGACGATGAAGAGGATGCTGATGAATGCATCGAGAAGCTGTTTTTCCAATACGATTGAATTGTGATTCATACGATGAGGAGAATGATGAAATGAAAAAGTGGCGGTAGCGATTGAAGTTATAGAGGGTGGACGACGGTGGTGATAACGACGGTGATGATAGGATTCCGGTGGCAATGTTCATGGTGGTTGCAGCAGCTTGTTGGGCTGCTTGTGAGATTTGAGGTGAAAGTGATGACCAATAAAAGCCCAAAGAGTGACAAATGAATTTAATAATTTACAAGGGTACATCAGAAACCGGACCCTGTTTTGGATCCAAAACCGATTCGAAAACTGGTTTGAAAACAATCTGATATGTTTGTTTGAAATCTGATTGAAATTCTATCGTTGAAATTGGTTTGAAACCATTCAATGCGGTTAAGATCATTCTTGAAACCAAAACCGATAGTGCGGTTAACACCATTTTAAAAACCATAACCGCAATCCGATACTTCGCTTAACCACACTCTGGTTAACCGCCAGTTATGGTTAATTTCGGTTAATTAACCAATATATTTATCATATGCTTTTAAACCAAAATTTTAACTAATAAATCATAGTTATGCTATGTTTGAACCAAATTTATAACTATGTCCACGATACAGTTTGTTTTTAAGGTCCCACCAAAACCTAAACCGAAGTCGGGGTGTTCATAAGACGTGTGTGCATCTTGCATTACTTTTGCTTGTTTAGGAATTTCCTTCTATACACTAAAATTCTAATATGTAAATATATTTTTATAAATGTAAATTAAAAATGTTAACATATGGAATTATAGTAAAATGACGATTAGTATTCTAAATTTATTATACATTAATGACATTCGGTCCGGTGCGGTTAATTCGGTTAATAAATACATCAAAACCGATACCGAACCGCAATGTGTGGTTAATTGGTTATTCCTTAACCGAACCGTCGGTTAATTATTTGGTTCGATTAATTCGGTTATGGTTTGGTTAAGGGGTTATTTGTTCACCCCTAGTTTTAGCAAACGAAACTGGCTTACTAAAAACCGATGTGATACAGATACTTGTCTCCGCATTACATTTAATTTCTTTTTTGTGTCTTATAGTTTATTATGAACATTATTTTCTTATGCATGGTCGTAGAAATCGTTAGCCGCTGGTAAGATGGTATCACGGTGAGGTAGGGACTAGTAATAAATCGAAATTAATTGGATTGAAGTTTTTATGTATAATTTTCATATTTATTAATTATGCACATATTTTTACTTGTACTTTATAAAAGTATTTAAGTTTATATATATACACATATTTGTCCGGATTTTCTAGAGTTCGCCAAAAAGTTACGAGAATCTCGCGTGAATCGCCTATTTTTGGCCGATTAGGACCACTTAGGCTTGACTTTGACTGCCTCGGCAATTAATTGGCCCGCTTTACAAAAAAATCCTAGTCACTCCCCTATTAGTCGATGCATAGGGCCGATTTTTACATATTGCTCTTATGTGTATCACTGTTTATAGTTTCATGTATACGTGAAACCACAAAACGGGTTACTATAGTCATATTCTGAAATATTTGTATCAAAACTAAAATTATTCGGATAACTTGTGAATGTATGATTACAGCACTAGTTCTAATTATACAAGACCATTTAATACATTGTGAAACTATATTATAAGCCGAAGTACTAACATTAAATAACTTACACTCATATACTATAAAGCTTAATAGCTAGCTATAACACATACAAATAGGCCTCCTAAGGATCATAGTACAATGGTAATCATGCAATTAACGCCTGCAATGCTGTCGTGCTGTTGTTCAGAAGCTGCATTCCCTCTTCGCCCATCTGCCTAACTTCACAAGGCGAAAGAATCCTGATGCATCGAACACACCCCACAAATTCCCTGCATTTTACTCATCAAGATTAGGAGTGAAACGTGGTTTGGTATGGTCGGGTTTTTTGGACCAGACCACCATGTCTGGTTGTTGGATGTTGAAACTACCATAAAGGGGGGCGATTATACACCACCAAACTTTCAACAACAGGCACCGTGTGCTAACATATTATAAGTTGGGTTGGGCGGAAACACCTTTGTGCGATCTGTCTAAAACTCTTATGATAACTTGTGTGTCAAATATGGTTACAAATAGTAATTTATTTCAATAACATTCTACATTTTGAATAAATTGATTTACGGGGTTTTATGCATTAATAAAACTTTGGATGACTTTTGATCTATTTTCTTTTGAAAGTTTTTTTTAACATGTTACAGATAAAACATAACCCTCATCAACCGGCTAATAAAAAAATAAGTCAAAACTGTCAACTTGTTGCCTGTTTTCCACAAAAGTTCACATGTTCAAAAATAATTAATATGTGGAATTATTTCATGATTTTTGCAAAATAATTAACCAATGTGTCAAATATGATAACAAAATGATATCAACATTGGTAATATCAAATATGATTACAAAACTATTAAACAAAATGATTTTACAATTTGGTTGACTTGCAACAAACTTGACCCATTTGAGCACATTTTTAACTTACTCGATTTAGATAAAAAAAAATAACAGTCATTAACCTGTGCATTGATAAATAGGTTGAAATTGTCACCTATGGTTTAAGTTTGCCATAAAAAACGAAGACTACCATTGTTGGTAGTCTTCAAATGTTTATTTTTTCAACCTGTAGATAAAACTAGATCAAATATGATTAAAAGAAACTTACTCCCATGGATCATCACCAAGAAGAAGAACATCATTCTCGAAATCCACATACACCAACTTCCATCCAGAACCTGTTGAATCATTAAGCAGCCCCTCAAGCCCAAACATCCTCTCGATTTCAGAATGTAGTTCATCGTAGTTTTTAAAACTCGATACATCAATCGATCTTCCAACGGATCCCGCCTTTTGAATCTGCAAAACAAAAATTACAGCAAAGATTTTTCATATTCGTGTTTCCTAAGATGGTGTCAAATTCGACCCATTTACTTATAAATGTGTCAATCCGGCTATACTTTAGTTAAAATTAAAAAATGAGCTTCAATGGACAATAGCTGAAAGTCGTCTAAAGTGTGTTTTTTATGCATAAAGCCTCCAAATCATTTATCCAAAATATTATATTATCAATGAAATATTATAGTTTTGTAATCATATAGCACACACTTATTATTTACAAAAGAATTAAAACAATTTTTATTTTTATAAACCTTTGTATGTACACACACACCCACAAATGCGCACATAGAGCACATGGACTCATACGCAACCACACAAATAAAAAACAAACAAACATACCCACTGACATCCCACTCATCGAGTAGGGTCTGGGGAGGTTAGATGAGGGCAAACCTTACCTCTATCTCGTATGATAGAGAAGCTGCACCTAGAGAGGCCCCAGGATCGACGTATATAATCGCACACATGATAGATTAATTACATTAAATGTATTTAATTAAATATCATTTCAACAATAATATCATTGCAAATCTATTTTGATCTTAGAAGGGGAAATTCTCACCTTTGCATAGGTTCTCACACGAGGAGGCGGGCACGCTTGCCGACTCGAGCCATTCTGCATAACTTTTATGTCATTGAACTCTTCATTGCTAGAAGAAGTCCCTCCCGAGGTATCATGAATATCATGGCCCAAGCTAAAAATATTGTTCACCAAATAACCCGAAGGATCTCTATCATCACCATCTTTAAGCACACAAAACTCATCCAACACAACACTCGAGACCGATGGATCAACGACCAAACTGCTACTGTTATAAAGAGATGGATCAAGCTGCTCAATTGGTGGCAAAGGGTTTAGAATGGGAAGATCATTACCAAGATCTTGAGGATCAATGGTGGGCTCGAGATGTGGTGATTCGGGTTTTACTATCTCTGAAGTTGCAAGGGCTTTTTGGATAACTAGTGAAACAGGTTCTGTATTGTTTGTGGTTTGAGGTTTTGTTAACATGTTGACCAACATAGGTGAGTTTGAAAAGTTTGCATTTATGGCTTCTGTGGCCCGAATAAAAGGACGGGCCACCATATTCTCCCATTCGGATGGTTCTACCACAAAGCTAGAGTTAAAGGGTCGTTTTAGGGGTGAAGTGAGGGGAGGGAAAATAAAGAGACTTTCGGGCGTCTCGATGTCCCACGGACTCACTCGGTTTTGCTTATCACCACAACTTGGTTCATCCCACTCCACCTGATATGTTAATCATAAGAGAAAATGTGTATGTTATACTAGCGGAAATACCCGAGCGTTGCGACAGTAAAGTTGTTGCGCGAATTTTTGGGAATTCGATTTTAGTCAGTATCGGCTCGGTGCGTTATGATGTAAATTAAAAAATCAAAATATAATTATTGAAAAAATTGAATGAAAGAAAACAATAATGTATATTACAAAAGTCTTTAAGACGACTATATTATCCCAACAAGATTAGTGAAAGCATGGGTGGTATTTGTGGTGGGAAATCACTTATTACCTAGATTTTAGTGGGGGGTTTCGTTTTATGAATGTGTTTTATAATCATTTGAGGCAGCTTTCGGTGGTGATTTGCATAAACTGGAGAAAGTTAATGGAGAAATTGTCACCACAAATTACCATCTTCATTGTTATTGAGCTGTTAACAATCGGCAAGGGAAAGGGGAAGAAAGATTAGTGCTCAATCGTAATGAATGAACGGCATTGAAAGTAAATGACGGTTTTGTTTGGCCACGTGTATACCCTTTAGCTTTGTATTATAAGCATCATATGTTATACTTTATTGTAAGGGCATAAATGAAACAAAATGGTTAATTTTTTGAAATTTAAGCATGACTTTTCATATGTGTGTCTTAATCCATATGTAAAATTATCATTCTATCATCCTTTCACTTTTATTATAAAAGATATAGATAAATATTAAAATTATTAAACTCACAATATGTCCCTAGAAAAATATTAGTATTCTAGTTATTATAAATATGAAGATATATATAAGTTATATACTTAAATATTTAAATAAAATAATACTTAATTAAAATACTATTTAGTTATAAAAATATAATTAGTAAATATAAATTTATATTATTATAAATAAAATAAAATTTAATGAAATGAATTAAATAATATCTTATTATTAAATAATGTATTAATAATGTGTATTAAATAATACAATAACTAGAAGAAATTAATTAAATGGGGGCAAAAGTGAAACTATTGTATAAAGCACTTGTACTCTTGATTAAAATGTTGTATAAGTGTCCTACACTTTGAATGAAATTACCATCTTATCCTTCTCATATGTATTATATAGTAGTATAGATGCAGATTATTGTCGCGTATACATATTAGGTGTAATTATATACATCCTTCGAAAAGTTCTAAAAAATTTCATCTATATTCTTCAAAAAATTAAAGCTATAAATATTTACCCTTTTAAAACAGCATAAAAACTATAGGTACCCATTTTATAGTAAATAAAATTATTCAGTTACTTATAACAGCTTGTTTTACATTATTTAATAGACCGGGTAAATATGAAATTTAGAAAGATATGTGTAAATTTCTGAACATATTGAAAAGGTAAATATGAAATTCAAGTGTCTATGGAGGGTAACTTCATGTAAAAAAATACACGAACCTGAAGGTTACGCCACTTCGAGCCAGGCCACCTTATTGGATCTACGTCACTAATGCCTGTTATTGTCCCCAAATACCTACATGAACAACAAGATGATCTATTCACATTTCACCTGTTTTTTCTAAAACAAAAAGATTGATTATAGATGTGACAAAATGAACGGGTGGGTGGGATAACGGGTCAAATGGGTATTCTAGTACCGGTAGAAGTGGTTAGGTCAAGTTGGGTTGACCCAAAAAAGTTTCCGTCCAAAAATTTTGAAATTATTAAAATTAGTTAGATATAACCGTATAGTTTTTCGAATGAAGTGATTTAGAAGCTTATATGCATTAGAAACGGACTTTGGGAAACTTTCGACCCGTTAGATATAACCATAACCAATATCAATCCATTTTTAAGTAAATGGATCAAAAGTGTCACTCATTTTCAAAGTTCAAAACATCACATTTATCCATATACCTGTGTTTTCTTGAATCCTCGGTTTCAAACATCATTCCAAACCTCACACCAATAGATAGTTGATTCCCACAAACCGACTTTCGGTATTTTACCAATGGGATGACAAATTCTGCAGGGCATGCCCTAATATTAACATGATAATCAGCAAACTAACAATGAAAATTTTGGTTCTTGTTTTGCAATCAATGCTCAAGTAGGCAAACCGGATGAAGCCCACATGGCAAATCTAGACTCAAAGAACTCGAGCTATACACTTGACACTTAAAAATTGCATGTTTATGTGTAATATTTATGCAGCAAACTACCTTGGATTATAGAATATTGTAAACGGGCTACGATTAGCAGCAGCATGAGCTGCAGCAGCAAGAACTCCTATGTGCATGCTATCAGCAGATAAAACTGAAGACGGTGAAGCTGTTTGTTGACGGTTTGCACGCCTAACTCCCAACAATAATTGTGACTTTTCGTCCCTGTCAGAATATCAGAGGTGTCAACTCTGACCCGTTTACCTAAGAACGGGTTGATTTGCTAAAAGGGAAACAGGGATCAAAAGTTTACTAAAGTGTTATCAAATGCTTAGACCTCCTAAATCCTTTATTTAAAAAATAATTAATTTTATAATATTGTTCTTGTATCCATATTCAATACATCAGTTATTTACAAACTAGAAAATGGACAAAAAATAACATGAAATAAGTTGTTTTGACCCTTTACCCAACCTGCACATTTTGTCACCTCTACATAGTAATATAATACGTACAAGATGCGTAAATATGCCAGCATCAAGCAGCTCTTACCTGATAAATAGAACTGCATCCCCTGCTTTAAGCCTTTTTGCACCAACGAACATACTCCAACCTGTAGTTAAAAGGTGCCGTTTTGGCTGCCCTGCGTAAAAAAAACACATGGGCAAATTTAAGTATAATCATACATAAGTTTATATTACTGCTTATACAATATACAACTGATCAATTTACTGTCTTTTTTATAATTATTGGGTGTAATATTATGTCACACATGCTTGAGAATTAGAATTATGATTTAGTGATATATAAGCTACTGATTACATTACACCATAAATTTAAGTTGATCTGAAGGTGCTTGGGTCAATCTGCCATTTCGGGCCAGAAATTTTACAGTTTGCCTAGCTTTTTATACAAAAAGAGATGAAATTTGTGATGTGTGACTTGCTCACCTCGATATATATGACGGAATGTCCATGTATTATCATGCAAATCTCGAACAATAAGCTCTTGAGTTGGGGGTTGCATTGAAAAATCCTGAAAAATGATATAATTCAATCAACAATTCTAAATAAGATCTCATAAAAAATAAGAAGAAAACTATACGGGGCATTTTCAACCAACTTATGTATGAATGGGCAGATTCGGGTTGTGATTTATCTCCAATGTGTCAAACAGATTGAATTAAAGTGTATTTTAAAAAGGAAATAGGTTAAATGGGCTGAGCAGGTAGAAAGACACAATAGTTAATGCCTAAAACCTCCTAAATCATTGTATTCAACAAATAGATTATTATTGAAATAATATAACTTTTGTAATCATATTTGACGCGCTAATGTTTATTGAATCTCGTATAAAAGTGTTTGTCGTCCACCTGGACCGACCCATTTTAACCCATACCCAAAATGCAGTTTTAGCCGTTATCCAAAACGTATAACCTATCCATTTAATCATGTTTAGACACTAGCTGAATTAAAGCGTGAACACTTGGACAAAAGTGTTGAAGGCACAACTGGCTCAACCGTCTTGATTCGTACCAAGAGTCCAAGACTAATGTTTGAACCATCATCCAAATAGTTTGACATGCCATATTGTTGTACCGACATAAAAACAAAAACTTAAAAACTTAAGGACAAAAGTGTTTTGGGTCCACCCTGCCAGACCCATTTTGACCATATCAAATCATTGTTTGACATGTTACCCGACCCACCCACTTCTCACAAGTATTAAAACCTCACCAACTGTGGGAAAATCTTTTCTGCTGCTCTACGAGGCACAGAGAAGCCGCCATGTGGACTAGTATCACTCCGGGTCAACGTCTTGCAAAAATACTCACTTGGATGTTTGCCTGGTCTCATTGCAGTATCCGATATGGGAAACACATCCTTTTCCTGAATTTTTAAATTTCAACCATAACATTAGTCACCAAATACCGATTTTTGATATACACAAAATGTTTTTGTTTTATATTCTTTTTGCAAAATCATAATAACTCACTGAGTTCAAAGGTTGGAGGCTCATTTGTGCAAAGATTTCATCTGTATGTTTGTCTGCCTATTTCAGCAAAAAGAAAACTAAGAACGAAGAGAAGTATGGACCAATAAGAAAATAAGTGGTTGTTCATAAAGGTGGCAATTTCGACTCGTTTACTTAGGAATAGGTTGATCTAAAAGGTCAAATTAACCCAAATGTGTGTTTTTAATACATAAAACCTTCTAGACCGTTAAATTGTAATAATTATATTAGACAAAATCAACCTGCACCAAAATGCACATTTTGCCACCTTTAAGTTTCTTATACGAATTTAGATGAAATACATGTAGAGTAGAATTTAGAACTTGGCACAACAACTGAGAGGGAAGATTCGAGTAGTTAGGAACTTGAGTCATTGCAGTTTTATTAGTTGTGGCCGCCACCTAATAAACCAAAATGGAGTGTGTTAGCAAAAAAGGTGTAGCATGACTGCATCAAATAGCTTCCAATGGTAAACCATAGAGGTCTTAATGCAGATGGTTGCTATAAAGAACAGTATACTCAAGATTTCTTGAAATAAAAGACTTGAACTTGAAAGAGAGATTTATATAGATTATGGATGTATTTTACAAAACAATGATCAGTTTTCTAGTGTTTGAGTGATCTGCTTTTGCTTAATATAACTTGCAAATATAGGATTCAAATTATCAGTTTCATAGTAGCTAGAAAAATAGTACCTATTAATGAGTAGTGCAAAATGACTTATATACCCTTATTTTATCTACTACTACATACCCTCATTTTACCTTATTCTGCCAAATGCCCAACAGGATAAAAAATTTACCCCCCACCCCCGGGCGGGGTGAACCACAGGCAATTGCACCCTTATATACAAAAAGACCAAACCTAAATTCTTTAATTTTTTTTATCAATGTTCCATACAAAAAGAACAAACTTAAATGGTTAATCTATTCAAGATAATTAAGATAAAAATGAAATAAATGGCATATTTCTGTAGCTTATATTCAAAACTAATGGCTTATGTAGAAACAAAACCTGCTCACTGTGTCCTTGTGGAAAATAATAAACAAGGCTTCCAACCTGGGGTAAGGTTACCAATGGCCCAGCACATGCATGCCATAGTTCTGAATTTATTGTCTTTTTTAACCCTACAATATGGATAAAAACAGAACTGTTACAAATACTACAAGGAATTTAAGGACAACTCTCCCTATCATTCTCTGCCACTAATGTCATCAAGTAAAACAAACATTTGTTTTATTAGTAAGAAGAGTATTATTAAACTAATATAGGTTGGAACAATATAATTACAAAATGAGAAAATCACAAATATATCTATTTCTGTGTATATTGACAAAATAAAGAAGATGCTCATACAAAATAAAATACATACACAAAAAAATTACTAGTCAAGAACTCACGAGAAAAAATGTAAAAATATACCAAAAAGGAGATGATTATGATTTTCTTCTGTAAAATTGAACAATTTAGAGAGCAAACTAAAAAAAGAAGAAGAAGAAAGTTCAATGTACAGTTCACTTATATATGCAAAGTATGTTCCTTTAACTATCTAGAACATACTTAATTTTGTCACCATAATATGCAATGTAACCAATTTATATACATCATGCTTACACTTTTTTCTACCATTTAATCCAACGTACATACAGTTTCTTTTTATCATTCAATCCAAAAATATGCATACTCTGGAATGACATGGTATGTTGCTTTAAATAGTAAAAAACAGAAAAACATGCATAAACTGGTATTTTCTAGCATTTTGGCCTTTCAGAATAAAACATGAAATTTGTAACCATTTAATACAGCAAAAATACACCATGTATTTACCATTCAATCCAAAAATTGCATGCTGTGAAATGATATGGTAAGTTTGTTGCTTTAAATAGTAAAAAGAAAAAAGAAATATAAGGTTCATAGATTGGTATTTACTAGCATTTTGACCTTAATTTAGAATAAAACAACAAACTAAAGCATATTCTACATATGATGATATATTATTAAACATAAATTTGAAGACTAATCAAGTCTTCTTGAATTGGAATATAATATGCATACAAAACACACGACACAAAACAATTTAAAAAAAAAAATTGCTAGAAATTGTTCAAGAAACAAACCAGTTTGATCCTGTATTTCCTTCAACAACGTCATCTCCTCAAGTAAACTTCTTGCCCCAATCTTCTCTTCAATGATGTTCATATCACACTTCAAAATGAGACTCCAATGATCATTTGATCAAGATCACATTGATTTCTTCACAAGGGCAAACTCAACCAAAACCCCACAATTCACTCAATCAAAGATTCAACTTTCACCCAAAATTAAAGAATCCCACTTGAGATTCTTTTATTCTGAACAACCCAAATAGGGAAAAACCCTACATTTGTTAAAAACAAACGAAAGAAGACAGTTAATTTCAAGAATTGGGGGCAAATGACAGAGGAATATGAAGCACAATCGACTTTATAAAGAGGGCATGCCCCAAAAATCCAAAACCAAAGAACAAAAACCTGCAAAATCAAAGTGGGGCTAACTAAAACAACAATGAAATAAGTGGAAATAATAATAATAATAATATAAGAAGGATAAAAAGATGTTCTTTTACCTTCAAAGCACGTTTATCAAAGCAAAAGAATGCTCTGTTGATCACTTCATTGAGGGCATATATGATAAAAAACAAACGACCTTTTGTGTGTGAAAGTGGTCATGATACTGATTTCATTCTTTTTCACTCCACACACAAACAAAAGAAAAATGTCATCTTCTTCGTGCTTTAGAAATTACCAGTGATTGAATTTAAAGCTTCAAAGAGTAAGGATAATCAAACGATATGATAATCAAAGTGTTTGATGAAGTTTTTTTTTTGTTTTCTTTTAAATGTCTCTTTGTCCAAATATGCTGTCTCAAATAATCCCTGGGTGGTATCCTCGCTTTATATTTTGGTCACGATCAACTCCGTCTCTAAATTTTGAATTTTAAAATGTAACTAGTATTAAGGCTCATGCGTTGAAGCGGAGGCGTAAAACCGTGTCAAGTAGCTCCAAAGCCAGACCACCGTCAGCAACCACCAACACCGGAAAAACTCGTATTAAAAAAGAAATAAGAAGAAAAAAAAACGAACAAAATGCAGACGTAAAAATGTTGAACCATGTACGTGAAACGTTGCACCACACGCGCACATTGCGGCGTGTTAACTCGTAAAATTTAGACCGGAACATAAAACGAAAAATTTATAAAACATAAAAAGTATAGGGAAACAAAGTTGAAAGTAAAATATTATAGGGGTTAAATTGTAAAAGATGTAAAAATATTAAGATTAAAAGTAAAAAAATTAAAGATAAAAAAACCCTCAAAAGTGAATACAACCCACTAAAACTAAATTACTAAAACTAAATTACAAAAACACCACCCATGATGCATAAAAAATAATTAGTAATATACATAATGAACACGATCAACTTTAATGAACAAGATCAACTCAACCTTCACAACAAAGACTTTTGATTTTATTCATCCTTTTTAACTCTCTCTTTAAAGAAATGTGTACAGATGGAGCGACCGACCGCTATATGAGGTGTAAGAGTAGCGGTGTTGCGCGTGTTCATTAAAGTCGGTTTAAAATAATAGGGGCGGCTTCGCCTTTGTTGCACACGTGTCACATTATGAGTGACGTGAACAGAGGCATCCAACCGTAATAATATAGGCACCCTGTTTTCATTGGACGGTCATTTTACGCAAATGAAAAGTCAAAGGAACAATTTAGTAAAGATTATGGTCAAAGCCAATGTTTTCATAAAATTTTGCATAATTAACATTTCTTTCTTTTCACGTTACGAAGAAAGATACATTTGATTTGATGAATTAAAACGATACAATTAAAATTTAGAGGGCATGTTTAGGTTATTTATAAAAAATCATGGTGGGTAGCTCGTTTGAATGAGGCTCGGCTTGTAAACAAGTGAAGCTCGATCCAAAGTAAGCTCGGCTTATTAGCTCGCTCGTAAACTGGCTCGTTGGCTTTTTTGTTTGGCTTGTTTAAATTAAAAATAAAGTTTAACATATGTAAATTATAACCAAGTTATAACTTATTTTAAATCTTAAATTTCAATATCATCCGAGTATTTATGTAGGTCGTAATCTTATAACCATTTGGCATTTTTTATCGATAAAAATATAAAAATATAGAATATTTTAAGAATTAACCCAAATAAGTAGGATAAGTGTCTAACTCTAATTTAAATTCTGTAGTTTGCGAATTCTATATTATGTGCATGTTAGAAATATTATTCTTTTCCTTTATATCATTATATGTATATCAACATATGTACAAAATAAAAAATTTAAATAAGTTCAAAAATAAACGGGTTACCTCGACAAGCCACGTGCCGACTCAAAGTTGTTACAAGCTAATTTTAAACTCAACATTTTAGCTTATTAACATCTCGCTTCACTTGACTTTAATTCAGTTTTTGTTGTAAATCAGTTTCAGAATAATTAGAACTTGAGTTGTACACCCTAGAGTTATGACCTGTGAACAATACTTTTTATGAAATACTAAAATGGTATACTTGAAAAGTATAAAATAACATAATACACACACATGAACATTTACCTAGTATTAGGTTTGTGATTATTGTGAAATGATATTTAAGTAGCTTTGATTCTAAGAGTTCTAAACTTATTTTTTGAATTGTAGTGAGCAACTTATTTGTAGATCTTATTTAAAAATAATCAAAATTTAGGTTTTCTCATCGAAATACAAATTTTTAACGAATTTAGTTTTTCTTTCATATATAACATATCTAAGAGCATCTTTTTTTAAACCCTTAAACACACATACTATATATCTTAAACATATAACCTTTTAATTAAACAGTAAAATAATTCACCACACGACATCTAATGATCTAAAGACCTACTTTGATTATTATAATTTATATTCTCCAAATAAAGGATAAAAGATGGTCAAAGACTCAACCATGAGTTTAGGTGCAAGACCACAAAATGGGAATTTTAACCAGCCAAACAAGGCACGTGGAGGTTTGTGTGGGTGTGATTTTGTTTTATTTTTAATATTTTATTTTTAAATAGCCAAAGGATATAATAATATATTATGAAGCTTATATGTGACTATTGTATCCAAAATAATTAAGCTACCTATAAAGAATTAGGAAAAGTTTGCTTGCAAGCTTGAAACTTCTTCTCCAACTTTTTTAAACAATTTTCTTTTGAAGTTGGTGATGCATAAAATTGTAGACTAGTTAGAGAATCTCGGTCCATCGAGGCATAGGCAACTAGTGAGAAGGATATTGACTTTAATAAAAGAGTCACATTGCTTGAAAAATGTGTACAAATGAGAAATCTCAAGAACATTTTGTATTTTAAGATAACTAGTGTAAATACCTGTTAGCGCGTTGCGGCGACGACATACGCGGCATGATAAGGTATAGACTGTCATCGACCCGATTTGTTTTCAAACTAAATCTACATCAAAACGTAGTGTAATTCAAATTTATACCATAAATGAAAACAAATTATATTTGACGTGACTATAAATAAAAATAACTTTAAAACATAAAACAACTCAAAACGTACGTAAAAATCATCACAAGTACATTTAAAAATATGAAACATGATTTAATTTGCATCGAAACATAGACTAATCGAAATTATACCTTCAAAAAAATGAATTATATTTGACATGACTCTAAAAAAATATACATAGAAACGTAAAATAACTTAAAACTTACATAAAATCATCGCAAATACAAATTTCTCTACTCTAATAAAATAGTAACTAGAAGTGACACGTGACAACATTACATTCTTTCTCACCAAATTTTTCTTGCTTATCTCTTCTATTAAATAATCCCATTAATTACTAATAATATTATTTAATTATTTTTCATAGTAAATAATTATTAATAAATTAAAAATATTTTTTTTTATTAATACTATTTTTAAAGAAATAAATTGTTATCAAATAAGAAACTTTTCTAAAACATTAAACTTTTTTTAAAAATACAAAATATTTTTAAATCTTTTTAAAAAAGTAAAATTTTATAAACAGAAAATAATTAAAATTGGAATCTATAATAAGAAAATTGATTAAAATGACATATTTTCAAAATGTTTGTTTTGAAACAAAAATTCATTTTATTTATAATAAGATTTTAATTATATCTTATCTTAAAATATTGATTTGTAATTAATAAATAATCATTTTATTTAATATCTTTTCATAGCCAAAATATAAAATATGTTTAAAATATGTATTTTTATATCAATTTTCAAATAATTGTTTTTAAAGAAAACTAGGTTTATAACTCTGGTGCGATGCAGACAGGATTCCTTTTTTTGTTAATATTCATTACAAATTACAGTAATTTAGTACTGTTTATATAATAACTTTCTAAGAACATTCACCCTAGGGGTTTTAATCATTATGCGAGTGTGTACCCTATATGATAAAGAATGATTGTGAGTGGAAGAGATATAAAATGTTACCATTCATTCTCATATTTAAAAAAACATTATTCAACCTCAATAAATCTTTCCATTAGTCCCTTTGTCCATCAAGGGCAGGGATTTCATCCTTCCTACATTATCCTTGTTTTTGAAAATTTCAACCTGAAATTAAAATAAAAGGAGTTAAGAAAACCTTTTGCAATTCTAGTAGATTCGACCAATTTACCTATATGAGCAACCAAATGCCAAAACTTAAAAGAGAAAAATTTTTACAAGTTTGTAAGTAGCATTGGTGATTTGGTTGATCATATGGTGCACACAATGACTTAGATAGAGGTCATACTTGCTCAAAGTCGGTTCATTATATAGATCCTTCACAATTAGTCTCTTAAAATGCTCATGGTCTTCTTGATGTGCCTGGGTTGACCGTAACAAGATCGAATAGAATTAATTCAGATAACTTCATTTAAGATATCTTCATTGCAACAATGAGATAAACCAATGTTTTAATCCTAACTGAACTTGAATCAAATAGTTTGTGTCTGTAATCTGATACTTATTCTCTTGAGGCATTTCATTTAATAGTTTGTATGAAACTTAATACATTCAAAATCAAGATATTTAATATCTTTTTATAGCCAAAATATAAAATATGTTTAAAATATGTATTTTTATATCAATTTTCAAATAATTGTTTTTAAAGAAAACTAGGTTTATTCCTCTGGTGCGATGCCGGCAGGATTCCTTTTTTTGTTAATATTCATTACAAATTACAATAATCTAGTACTATTTATATAATAACTTTTTAAGAGCATTCACCTAGGGGTTTTTATCATTATACGAGTGTGTGCCCTATATGATAAAGAATGGTTGCGAGTGGAAGAGATATAAAATGTTACCATTCATCCTCATATTTAGAAAAATATTGTTCAACCTCTATAAATTTTTTCCATTAGTCCCTCTTCAAGTTTGTCCATCAAGGACTGGGATTTCATCCTTCCTACATTATCCTTGTTTTTGAAAATTTCAACCTGAAATTAAAATAAAAGTAGTTAAGAAAACCTATTGCAATTCTAATAGATTCGCCCAATTTACCTATATGAGCAACCAAATGCCAAAACTTAAAAGAGAAAAAAATTACAAGTTTGTAAGTAGCATTGGTGATTTGGTCGGTCATGTGGTGCACACAGTGACTTTGATAGAGGTCATACTTGCTCAAATGAAAAAAAAATTAGAATTTAAATGAAAAAAAAATCTGATCAATACTAAATATAGCCGTAACATAATCTAAACGGACACCAAAAGAATATAATACAAAATAAACAAACATGCACGTCTTCTAAGCTATAACATAAGGCAATATCTCACCTGGAAGATCAAGCTAGAGCCCAACTCAAATAAATTAGGCTAAGATTCTAAGCAGGATTGGAGATAAAACTCATTTAATAGCTCTAAAAGTCAGTATGAGAACTACGTTCTGAATTAACCAAACTCAAGTAAATAACATATTTAACACATACGTAAGACTCTAAAGGTTTAGCTCAAAGTTGATATTATATTTCTTACTAAATCAAAGTTCAATTTAGTATGTGTTTTGGGCTCAAAATGACTAAACTTTGAACTACATCAAACCTAAACCCAAGTACATACTTTCAATCTTTAATATGCATATATGAAATAGAAATCTATCAAATATGGACCTTCTATCTTCAATCTTAGAGAGATTAAATAGTTCATCATATCATCATCCACTCATCACCCATATTTAAATTTAAAAGAATTAGAATGCATGGTCTTGAAGCAATTAATGTGAAAAAAATGAAATTAGAACACATGGTCATGAAGCAATCAAATTACAAACAAATAACTTAAGAACTTGTAGCTAAAAAACAAACTATCTATTATCAATTTGAGAGACTTAGCATAAAATCATCAAAGTCAATACCTTCATTGTAAAAAACATCATGATGTTAAATTGATGGACCTAGTAACGTCACCGGAAACTTGGGTCATTCTTTCGCTTGCCACCAACGTCATCTTCATCTTAAACTGATGTTAAAGGAAATAAGAGGCGGTGATCGAGGTTAAAAAGACGCTAAAAAGGGTGTCTGGCAATCTGTATGCTTCTTTCTTTCAAAATGCATAAAAAGAGAGACCATGAATATAGCACAAACATAAACAACAATTGATGTTACAAATAGGATAAAATCACCCACAAAACTATAGGAGCTATATCCGAAGAGATGCAAGATATTTTCGAAACGATGAATACATGACAATGCTAAATTAAATAAACCTGAAAGATAAAATAAAGTTCATTGCTACAAAAGATTTCTTAGATTCACTAATGAAGTGCAAACAAATTGCAATCGGTGAAGCTAAAGATGCTTTGTACAAACACGAATATTTGCTATTCAGACAACACTAAAATTATCTCATCTTCTAACTTGTCACTATAATATAGTCATTAACACTATTACATGTGGATTTAGGTTCCAACTTATGTGTCTATGGAGATTCAAATAGCAATCCAAACTATTTTTGAAAGAACCCTAAAACAAAACAGTAAGAACACGAAACCCACATCAGATGAGCAAGCTCATAGTTTGCCTCACATGCCCTAAACCATGACATGCAATGCTCGATCGAGCTTTCAAACTAATTTTCACTTACATGCATCATCATTAGACCGCCTACACCCTTCACCTTTCAGTGCCATTCGATTTTACCCACAACATGAAACAAGAATAATTAAGGTTCATGTCTAACTTATTTAATTAACATGTGGTGTCTTGACATTGTTATCACTTTTGACTTCTTTACTATGAAAGTTTGTCAGACACTTGCTTCTTCAATCGGTGCCACGAACATATTGTAATGTTTCGTATTTTACATTTATTTTTATTTTAAATGTATATTAATCTTTATTCAATCCTTGTAATGTCAAGACTTAATCATAGTGAAAATATTTTTTATATCATTTTGTTGATTATATACTTGTGTGACGCTTAAACAATTGCAAATACTCATTTTAACGCAAAATCGAGGACTTATATTTTTTGAAAAATTATTTATAAGTTTTTTTTTAATGTTTCAGATGTTAAAGTACCTAAAAATATGTTTAATTATGAGTTTATGGTACAAATTAATAAATAAAATAAGTTGAGGGGTTAAAATTAAAACTTTTAAATTTTCCCTCCACTTATCTCCCCAACTATTTTTTTTAATTTCCAACCATAATTTTTATCTATAAATACTAACTTAAATCCATCCCCAATAACTTTAATCACTCTAAATTCTCTCTTAAACTCTCTCAATCCATCCAACAACTTCATATTTGGAAGAAATCTTCAAGCATAACTTGTGAGTTATTTATTTATTTATTTATTTTCTTTTTTTACTTTTTTCTTTCATTTTCTTTACCACTTGAAACAACCTCTAGGATATAACCATTTAGTCACCAAGGTGAACAAATATGGTAAACCCTTATTTTTTAGGTCCAAGTTGGAAATATTCTACTTGGTTCTTTGATACATGTTTTTCTTGTGTTGTTTTTCTAGCCTTTGCATGCTAAACCAAGTCACCAACAACTTTAATGTTGGAAGACTTGTGTTGAAGTTATATTCCAGAAAGTTTGAGGCTTTTACACCCTATTCTTTCATCTTAACAAAATACTAAGTGATCTACAAATCAAAAAGGGGATGAAACCAAACCGGGTCTTCAACCAATGTTGAAAGGCTTGTGTTATGGTATGAAATGGTGATGTTGAACCTTGGTTCTACAACTAATCTTTCCACCATACTCCTCTTGAACACTTAGTCAAATTAGTTAGTTTACTTTAAAAATTAGTTAGTTTACTTTAATACTTTTATTTATGTACATATGACCATCCGAATCACCCTTATGAGGAGATTTTGTGCAATGGTGACAATTTTGAGGTTATGGATATCCCTACCTCTAACATATGACTTATATGAATATAACACTTGAGGTTTGTAGATTACGCTACCTCTAATGCATGACTTATATTTATATCTACATAATACTTAGTAAAAACCAAACCGTAACATCTATCAAACCATGGTTGAATGTTATGTGTTAAGGTAAACATTATACTAATCTTATTATTCCTTATTTTGGACTGCCAATGATTGACTAATACTCATAAAGAACACACACAATACACGGTGTCCAAATAAGTGTTTACATAGTATATACTTGCATGTACTCTCATAACCAAATGCTAAATCTCAAACTTTAAATTCTAAACTTATACACTTTTGTTTACCTTTTAGGGTGACTTTCGTAACTCAATCCTTTAAACTCATTCACCTATCCTTTTGGATTATAATCGTCAAATCGTGAGTTATACTTCACCCATTTTGTTTTAACGCTATTTGGGTTGCAACACATCAATTATCAAATACACTCAATCATTCATTCAATCAAAATCATTCTAAAACTCAATTCATAAAAACATGCTTACTTGTTATACTATTTGTGAATACATGCTAAAATACATTACCTTGCAAACAATCTAAACCTCCCTTAACATGTATAGCGCTATAGGACTAGCACATCTACCCTATTATGATTGGTATATGTTAAGTTATTCAATCTTTACGGTCTCGGTCATTTTTAATGCTAAGATTACGCTAGTGGACACTTTGGTTTGATTATTGGTTTTGCATGCTAGCAATGTACAAACTTAGTATACTTCACTCGTATTGAATTGAGATGTATTCATTATTATGCTCATCAAATATTCATATGTTGACCAATTTTATACATGTTGCAGGAAATGCTTGAAGATTTATCAAAAAATTTAATTAGGTGGACTTAGAAACACACCAAATCTATCATTTTATTATGTTTGTTTTAGACTTGTATTTTTTTTCTTCAAATAATTGTATTTTTATTTGAAATATTGTAATGTTATGTTGATGAATGGAAATAAAATTTAATTTTAATTTATTATCACTTTAGTGCTATGATGTCTTTGAACAATCTATCACTTCTCGCGCCTCGATGTTTTCCGCTATCGGTTGGGGTGTGACACATATCAACCGGTCTCCATAAATCTGCTTCTTATCACTTTTTGATTGAGTTATCTTTGACTCGGCTTGACCTCGACTTGTGAGCCACTCTGCCACTTACTATTCCATTCATTACAGTGGCAGGCATAGAAATTTTTTTTTGGGGAGAGAAAATTTGTAAGGGTCGAGAAGATTGGCTTCAAAGAATAGGTTTCACAAATTAGGTTTCAAAGATTTGGCCTATATTTAAATGATTGAGTTTCAAAGGGTGTGATTGTAAAGTTTTAAAAGAAACAGTCGAGATTTAAGCATACATCTAACACTCTTTATTTTTTTAATGTGGACCATTGCCCCTCATGCATGCGTAGGTCTGTTATGCCATTCAACATCTTCATGATATGTTCATTATCAAATCCAAGTTTCTTGTTAATAAAGTTGGCAATACATATAAATTTGTGGGTATGGTATCTATACTTCTATTTATATTTTCAAAATTCAAATAAAATATAATATATATTTTCATTAAACAAGCTTATTGACATGATAATCCTAATTTGAAGAATTCCATATATACCCTTATAAACTTAAAAATTATCATATGCTAGAATTAAGCCTTTCTTGTTGCAACGAGTGTGTAAATGTGTGCCAAATAGCACCAATGTCACACCACTGCTAGCGACCACCAACACTGAAGTTGCGTGTGTTAATGCGAAAAAATTAGATCGAAACGTAAAACATCGAAAAGTATAACTAACTCGATTTAGGACCCACATGTTGCGAATCAAACGGGAAAAATAGATGTAAAAGTATGGAACCACACTCGCGCATTGCGTCGTATTATCTTACAAAATT
The DNA here is from genome assembly GCA_025506505.1 of Flaveria sonorensis. Taxonomy (NCBI): domain Eukaryota; kingdom Viridiplantae; phylum Streptophyta; class Magnoliopsida; order Asterales; family Asteraceae; genus Flaveria; species Flaveria sonorensis. Next base: position 1,388,677 of record CM046432.1, on the reverse strand, counting down.
TAGAACGAAACGTAATGGGAAACGTAAAAATATTGAATCACACATGCATATTGCGTTGTGTTAAACTGTAAGACTTATAACGAAACGTAAAATTAAAATTTGTGAATTATGAAAAGTATAGAAGACAAAAGTTGAAAGTAGAAAAAATGTGTGGTTAAATTGCAAAAGATAAAAATTTTTGAATTAAAAATAAAAAAATCAAATTTTGTGAGGTTATGTTGCGATGAAAAGCTTTCGGTTAAAAGTAATATAGTCAATTGACATTTCGTCCTTTAATTTTGATATGTTTTGTCATTTTCATCAAAAAAAAATTTATCCTCTAGGTCCTTGACTTTTCAAAAAGTTGTAATTTTTGTAAACTTAGTTAATAGTGTTTGTTAAGTTAGGAGTAATTAAGTCATTATACAAATAAAGTTTTCATTTTTATAAGTACTTAAATGCCCATAGCTTAACAAGCACAATTAACTAAGTTAACAAGAATGAATGAAAATAACAAATTTTTAACAGTCAGGGAGACAGAAGATAATTTTTTTTTGAATAGAAATGATAAAGCAGGCTAAAACTCAAGAAAGAAAATACTAATTAACTCAAAGTAAAAAAATAAAATTAAAAAAAAAACACTAAACATAAGGTGAAACATTATTGTGCATAAAAAATTATAAATTAGTATAATATAAATATCCAATCGAATTTAAAAATATCATATATCCCGCATATCACTAGATCGATCGGTATCTTTACAAATTGAGAAAGCTTTCTGATTCATACTATCTAGTTTAAATTAAAAAAAAATCTTTATTACTGTTCTACCCCTATCAATTAAATCATTCTTATAGCCTAATTATTTAAATATGTTGTTAACAAAATCATTCACAAGCTATGAAAGATGAAAATTCTACTTGAATTAAATGTAAATAAATTCAACTTGAATTTATGATAATATGAAAATTCTACCCGAACTGATTAAATTGTTTCATGTAAAAGAAAAATGATTTAATTTTCTACCAATTCAATAATATTCCAAATACTATGATACTGGAAGAATTCTGGAATTGATTCATAAAATTCTATTAAATGGCTAGGTTTTCGCAATTGTTAGTATTGTTTAGTAAAGAATATAAAACTTCAAACTTCAAAAGGGTAAAAATGAAAAAAAAATTATTAAAAAAATAAGGGTAAAATAATTATTCTGTAAATTGTTTTTAGTAAAATAGGTAAATTTGGTGTTTTAACTAGCTTTAAGGATATATATGTTATTTTAAGTTTTAGATGGGTATATATGATATATATGTATATTTTAAAGTTCGTAGGGATACATATATTTAGTTACTTGCATAGCCTTAGCGTAAGTAAAAATACATAGTCATATGCATATCATTGTATTTACATATCTAGTAGCCTCTAAGCTTTCAATAGTAGAATGTCAAACTAAAACTCGTTTATCAAATAAGTTTAGAGTTAGATTCGAGCTAGCCTCAAATTCCTATATAATCTGCTTGATTTGAAGTTTTAACATGTTAAGTTCGAGTAAACTGACTTACTACGTATGAATAGGTGAGAGGAACACTAACAAGATTTAAAGCTTCAAAGTGCAACTGTTGTTAACAACAATAATTCATTTTAAAATCACATAAATTATTTTTAACAATAATCTGTGTGCTATTTAAGAACTCTTACACCGAGCAACTAAAATATAGTACAACTAGCTTTAGTATATCCGTGTATTACACGGGTTGAAGAAGAATATATTAAATAGAATAAAGTTTATAAATTATAAAACGATAATTTAAGATAATATATGATTGAAATCCTTCTTATTATAACTTCCAATTTTAATTATTATTTGTTTATAAAAATTTGACTTTTAGAAAAAACCAATTTAAAATAGTTTGTATTTTTAAAATTTTTTGATGTTTTAAAAAACTTTCTTATTTTATAAAAAAAGTATTTCTTTAGAAATAACATTAATAAAAATATATCTTTCTTAATATATTAAAAACTATTTTAATCCAAAAAAGAATTAAGTAATATCATTAGTAATTAATGTGACTATTCACTCTGAGCAAAATGCTTAAAGTTAAGTAATGTGGTTTTCTCAGCAATATGTTTCCTACTGAGGGGGTTGAGGGTGCGGTACCTGTTTGGAAATAAATAGACAGTCCTGATTAAGATAACACCTATACTCCGAAGCAGAGTCACACATTTACCATTTAAAAAAATTAATAGAATAGAAAAGCGGAAAAAAATTGGTGAGAAAAAATATGATGCTAACACGTATCTCTGCTAATTATCGTTTTATTAAAGTACGGAGAACTAAGATAAGTTTTCTACTTATGTTTTGTTATATGAAATACTTGGTTTTCAAAATACTATTGGGCTGATGTTAGTTTCTGGGCCGGGCTCACTTAGGCGTTTTCTATCACTTGGATAAACAAATGTTAAATTTATAAGAAATGTTTTTTCTTTAATTTAGATGACTAAAAAAAGAAATTTCAGCCATTTGTGGGTAAAACAGAGGTAAAAGAAATTAAACGCGTGCCAAGAATCGAACCGTTTGAATCTTATATTGAAGGTTCATCACCTCAACGCTTTTTGAACACATTGTAGTTATTATATCATATAAAAATCAAATTTCATCTTCTAATATGTATAACCACTCCAAGAATTTAACGAGCGTCACGTGGAATATGGTTAGATACTTTGTCTCGTGTTTGATTTTATAGACGGGTGAAATTGATGAGGGCTGTAAAAAATAATAATAATAATAAAAAAAATAACTTGGTTTAGGTAAGTAGATCGCATGATGATAGTGTAACTAGATTGGTGAACGCGATTAGATGGAACATGAGCAAAAAGAAAAGCATGTGTGAACCATTGGCATTAATTGACTCTGTTTGTTGAGTGTTGACCATCATACAGTGGTGACAATTGGGAGTAATGACTTAAATGCACAAGGGCACCATGCCCTAGGAAACAACCCCTTCCATACACACATATGATTTAAAAATGGACTCACATTTCAATGGTAACGTGTCTCGGTCTATCTAACAGCTTAATGGTTTAAATTTTATGAGATATACGTATAAATGGTTAATAAGAGTAGGTTAAAAGCAAAATCAAAATACTATACTAAAACCGAATAGTACCGATACCGAAAACATAAAAATGTATACTGGTACCAGTAGTGTTACGTCAGTACCAGTTCGGTATGGTACCGGTGCTCGGCAAAATGCTCATCCCTAGTTCACATCGATCACAACAATTATATAATATAATTAAAATTTGTTGATAAATTTAATATTTTTTCAAAAAAAAAAAAAGTAATAGTTCCTAGATTTTTTAAGGTAAATTCATTACATCCTGTAAGTACTGTGCGTAATTTAAACTTTCGATCTTTTCGTCGTAGAGTATATCACCAATCACTAGGATGGCTCTCAGAGAGTGTTGATATGTTTGATAACATAATAGTAAAATAATATCTAATATAAAAATCAAGTCATAAGTGTCTCAAGGGACAATCATAGTGGTAATGTGTTTTGACCCTATACTAAGTAGATGTTAATGGTTTAATTCTGCAAGTGATAGATAGTGAAAAAGATTAGAAGTCGTTCTTAAAAAAATTATAAGTTTTTTTTAGCAGCTAAATATTACCCTACACATTCTATTCTACAAAATCTACACCACAACTAATTTACACAAACATTTATTAGTTAGCTCTAACCCTTAATCTTAAGGGTACCCAAAAAGTCCTAAACACATCATATCACATTAAATACCCATCAATCATAATTTGTCATGTCACACCACACCACCCGATGCCATGTGAGAGCGGTGCTCACACTGTGGGAGATTCCGGCGTGGGAAAGAAACACAGCTTCAAAATGGGAGAGAAAACATTGGCGTATGGATGCCATGAAACGGTCCAATGATGCGGCGTGAGGGACCGGCGGCGGTGTTGCCACATGGCGCCGCCCACCACCGTGGGGTTCCTACGTGGGCGCCCCCTCCCCTGTGTATTTAGTAAAAACGGACCTATTTTTATACATGAGAGAGAGACGTGGGGGGAGAATTAAGGGGAGACAAAACATAACAAAAAGTCTCTAGTCTATTCCAGATCTCTAGTAGCAAGTATTAGATAAGAAAGGAATAGGAAAGGTCTTGTCACAAGACAACACCAATTCATTCACTACCCTTCAGAATATTACGCAAGTACAAACTATCACGTACCACAAAATCCCAAATATTTTTGTTTGATAGATCGGTTAAAATTTTGTTAATCTAATAGTATTCAAAAGTTATTAAGAAGACATCGCAGTGTGATATTTTTAAAAATAGAATAACTGTATAATAAAGAGCGTTCGTTTTCGTCAATAAAAAAAATAAAAATAATTCAAAAGTCGACATAATGACATTCCCAATAAAAAAAATAAAAATAATTCAAAAGTCGACGGAATGACATTCTTGAGGATAGGTGAGATACTTTTCAACTAAAAGTTACGAGCTCTAGTACTTAATGATTTTAAAATATAATGATTTTATAGTAGAAAATTTTAGATGATAAAGGAAAAACCTAAAAAATCCAAAAAATAAAAATAGAAGATTTAAGAATCCAAAATGTTTTACCAAAGGTCATAAAATTATACTGTTTTGTTATCCCTTCAGTTTATTAAGCTAAGTTTTATTGTTTTGTTATCATAAAATGTTTTACCATAGTTGAAGCAAGTAAACTTAGTTTACTTTTTAAAATAGTTATTTTTTTCTTTTAACCCTTTTTATTTAATATATCACCCCTTAATACGTTAAACTGAAAACTCTAAGTTTTTTTTATATATTTTGTCTTCTATACTTATATTTGTATGAAAAAATAAATACACATAGTAATAGGATGTAAAATAGTCAAACCGGTTCATAAACTACTCGAGATCGGTTTGTAAAAAGCTTAAGTTTAGCTTATATCTGAATGTATATATATATATATATATATTATAATGGCTCTATATAAATATTATTTATTTATTTGAAGGAACAAGTCGGTAGAAAGAGGGATATTAGGGTAGGATGAAATAGAAGTAATAGGCTCACTTTCTCCGCGTTTCCTATGGCTCGGCTCATGGGGGATCTCTCTCTCCAGTCTCCTGTTGACACCATCTTTAGATGCTACTTCAATCCTTATTTTACCCTTAAAAACAGATCACATGAAAGCCTAAAGATTGCCTTAATTTCACATTAAATTATTCAATTTCCTATTAATTTTTACACATATAACTATTTATTGATATATATACATGCTTTTATTTTATTTTTTCTGAGCACAACTATACATGCTTTTATTTCGTCCATATTTTCTTGAATTTCCCATTTTTACATAATTATTAATTTATGCATGCTTTTACTCAAACCGGTTCCATCAATATTTTCAAGATTTTTTTTTGAAAATAAATCTTTTTTGCTTCTTGAAAAACCTAAAAAACCCATTAAAACCCTTATTAAGTTCACCAACAAACAGTTTAAAACTTATGTGAAAACCCTAGAATTACTTTAATAAGCAATAAATATTTGTATGTATTTTTTGCCTTGCAAACCCTAAAGACCATATGAATTGTCATCTTTGATTCACCAAGAAAGATTTCAACTTTCTTTTTTCTTGAAAACCCTAAAACCCCATTAATTATCTATCTACCTTCATTCATCAAGAAAGAAGCACATATACACACTTGAAAGCACACAAAAGTAGGCTGACAGTACAGTGAACAGGCAGCTAGACATTTTGTAAGATTGAGTCTCTTCTGTTTCTTGAGCTAAGGGGAAAAAGTAGGATTGATATCATGGTGAGCAGATCAGATCACTCATCAAAACCTTTTGTAACTTTCCTTTTTGTCTTTTTAGTCAATAAGCTAAAGGATCTGAGGTCCTCCTTTCTTTACAATTCATCTCTTACTTCATACTGTTTCACTTTAAAGGGGAAAAACTAGAGAGAGATGGGTTTGACTAAAGAGATCTAGGTCATTATCACATCTTTCCTTCTTGCTTTGCTACTAACCCCAAGAAGAGTATAGAATTCAGGTTCAATTTTACTTTTACTTTGTAAAATAATGATTATTAAGGAGTTTGTTACAGGTACATTCTATTTATTTTCATTCTTTTCTATTCTTTTTATACAAACATATAGATACAAGAAGAGAGATAGAGACAAAAGGATGTTCCAATAATAAAAATGAGTGTTTGTATAACCCAACCCTTTACTTAATTAATTTGCAAAAGCCTCTTTTCATTACGCATTTAAACATAATAGGGTTTATAGTTTAACGATACCGACAATGCAAGTAATGTGTGAAAATTTAAGTTTTAGATGGATAAATGTGTAGATTTAAAAGCAAGATAAAATCATGTGAGTTTATAACTACTTTAAATAAAAATTTATATATTTAAATTACAAAGAATGCAGATTTTATTACACTTTTAAAGTGTTTTCGATTAGTTTTGCACACTTTTACTTCGAATCTTTAGCCGATTTTTGATCTCTTGTGTAGTCATATCTAATGCTTAGGTCTTAAATTCTTAACATTTAATAAATATATTTATTTCTTTTATTATTTTTAGTGCAAAAAAGTTATCAATGATTGTTATCCCAAGAAGCATTACAAATCTAACCCTCAAAACCCTCACCTTGAAAGCACAACTTCTCTTCACTTTCACGAGATCCAATCTTCTTACCTTCTCTTCAATTCTAGCTCCAAATACACTCTTCTTACTTATACAAACACACTAGTTTTCTTCCAATTTTCACAGCTTTTTTCCTCGAAGATATTAGCTCATTTCCTCGAGCTAATTCGTGTTCCAAATAAATTCAAAAAAAAAAGAAAAAAAAAAACCCATCAAGATCCACAAGATTATTCATCAGTGATCAAACGAAAAGATCGAGTTCGAAGAAAAATTCAAGAAATCTTTGGTATTTCTAATGGATCAGATCTTGCTTCTCCAATATTCTACTTGATTATAAGTATTTAATTCAAGAAATATTCATGGGTTTCTTTCTTTTTAAGATAATTCATACAAAAAAATTAGTTCTTGATCATAAATTTTAGTTTTTGACTCAAATGTTTCAATTGTTGTTGCAGAAAACATTCTTCAAGAATCTTGGTGAAACAACAATGGCATCATCTTCAAATTCACCATGTGCAGCCTGCAAGTTTTTAAGGAGAAAATGCCAACCAGAATGTGTTTTTGCACCTTATTTTCCACCAGACCAACCTCAAAAATTCGCAAATGTTCACAAAGTTTTCGGAGCTAGCAACGTTACAAAGCTACTAAACGAACTCCACCCTCACCAACGCGAAGACGCAGTGAACTCGCTCGCATACGAGGCCGACATGCGTCTTCGCGACCCCGTTTACGGTTGTGTTGGAGTCATCTCGCTCCTCCAACACCAACTCCGCCAGCTTCAGATGGATCTTACATATGCAAAATCCGAACTTTCTAAGTATCAAAACCATAACTTGAGCAGCAGTGCTGCTCAAGAGCTTATTGTTGCTGCTGCAGCCGCAGCAGCAACCCACCACCAAACCCTAGGAAACAATCTGGTTTCTTGTTGTGGTGGTGGGGTCTCTCGAGACCATCTGTACCACCACCATCAACAGTTCTTCGCCTCTAGGGATCAACATACATCCGTCATTAGGGCGTTTGATGTCAACAATAGTTATGACGCCACTGCGGGTATTCTTGCTATGAATATATCCGCAGGAGGTGTCGGCCAACACCCGCAGTTCCAGACACCACGGGCCGGTGGCAATGATGATCTTCCGACGACGATCGATCCTTCTTAGGGTTTCACAGGTAATAATCCATAATTATCTTATATGAAGTGTTTCTAATTCGATTAATATTGTTCATTGTAATGATATTACATATTGCTTGATGCTACCATGATTCTATTTATACTAGAAACTTAATAATTATACCATTGTGTTTGTTTGTTTGCTTATTTGATATTAGTTCCTGATAATATTATCGTTAAGATTATGGGTTAGATGTTGATTTATTATCACATAACCATTACATATCACAAAAATAATGTATTTTTTGTTTTGTTTCGCCAATACCAACTACCATATTTGTTGTGATGAAAACTAGGTGTAATGATTATACCCTATGGTCTATTTATGGTTTTACAGGAATAGGATGGTGGTCAAATTTATTATTCATACTACGTATTAACTTCTACTATCATATTTATGATAAAATGTTAACAACCGAGGTTTTATGTAATTAATATTTCAGAACGGGATTTGATTTTGATTTAGTTGGAATATGATAGTCATGTTTGATTATCAGTTCTAGTCTCATTTGGTGTAATACGGTTATCACTGGAGGCTTTCGGACGATGAGTTTTCCATAAAATGATGGGTGGGTTGGGTCATGTCATGTGTTAGTCAAGGTGTGTATAACATTTGCTAATGGGTTTATCGAGTGATCACGGGCTTATAGTGTTCGTTGGTCGTTAAAAAAAAACATGTTTGATTACAAATTGGTCATGTTCGTGTAAAAAATCGAGTGGTGGGTTTCCTTTGGAGTGTTTGATTACAAAGTGGTTAGGCTTATAGTAAAACTTGATTTTTAAGCGACCAAAATTGATCTTATTCATGTAAAAAATATTTTATGTGGACAAACAAGACTAACTTCTTACCAACTCTGTGAAAATATTCACAATGTGACATTTGTATTTTAGTGTAATTGTATATGTGTTTAATTTGTTGAATTACAAATGATTTTAAAGGTGTCATTTAAATGGTCTGAACTTGCCCGTGCCACAAGTCGCCATGTCTTTCATTGATCTGGCACGAACACCTTTGGCAGCCGTTGTAAAGTTAGACGCATGTTCGTTTAGACGCACCGTCTGGCACATAGTATATTGACATATTAATAACCTTCATTTTTTAAATCAATATTGTATTTAAGTTAAAAAGAATAAAATAAAACTATGATTTTATCATATAATCTTTTTGAAGTAATAAAGCATACAAAAAATATTTGAGTTAAAAAAAATGAAACTAGATTGAACCATTTTGACCTTCTCAACTGTAATTATTGAATAGTAAAATCAATAGTTAAGATCACTTTTTATGTCTTTTTTTTACTAAAATTATAATATTAAAGTTTTACTGTTTGTTCCATAAAAATGTACCGCTTAATTTTATGCTAAGAACGGGTGTTACAATATTCTTATGTTAAAATACACATGTTTCATCGTTATACCTACGGACACATATACATACATACAAACAAACATAAGAGATGAGTCTATCTGGAACATTAAATATTTCGAGAATAATAGATCGAACAAAATGGATAAACAATTTCAACTCTAATATTTGTTTTGAATAAATGAAAACTATAGAAATGTAATCTTTATTTATCTCAACTAAAAATAAATTAAAAAATATGAATAAATTTCATTTATATACATAACCTACTCCTGCGAAAGTCTTATGCAAGTTTTATTACCTACACATAAGCTAACGCATGTAGGTAAATGGTTAATTAAAAATTTAAACATATGAAAAATAGTTACTTATTTGTTTTTTAATCCACATAAACGTATATATGCATTTATACGTAAGAATATATGAACAATTGATCAAAATTAGATTAGGTTTATTCTTTTTTTCTCGCAATAACTAATTCTTCTATAATAAACTATAACCTGCTCACACACATACATATATGTACACACATGTGGTATGAAATTTATGAAAACATTTTTTTCTATTCACAATGGCTACTCTCATAAAGGATCTTCCGAATCATCAATTGTTAAGGATCATCTTTCTTTTTATATACTTAATGTTGTGTGATTTTTTCAAGTCCCATATGTAATGGTTTTTTAATTAAAATATTACCTATGTGTCATGTAGACAAAAACCATTTTACTAAAACCTTATAAATCAAATTTAATGGTTACCAATGATCCTTAATCCAACTGGTTAATTAAGGTGAGATACCCATGACATGTAACTATGAGAGAGGTCATGAATTCAAGTTTCACTCTGACAATATGCTCAAAGTTGAGCTAAGGAGTTTTCTCATCAATGGATTTCCTCTTGAAGGGGTTCGGGGTGCGGCTACGACTGGGATACGGGTAGGTGGACCCGATAAAGATAACACATATCCTACTAAGCAGAATCACACATTTGCTGCTCAAAAAAATCAAATGTAATAGTTAACTAGTGTTTGATACCCTATTGATGCAATAGCGTAAAATGTTCCATGTCCGAAACGTGACAACTCCATTTATTTTTCGCGTGCTTCTATTTCATTTCTTGTCCCACGTCACCCTTGTCCCTATACCGCTTCTTTTCTCCATTTAAGGCATTGTGATTGTCCCACATATTCTAGACTTTCTATAGCCTCTATAAATAATAGTCTCATATCATAGCCCCTACAAAAGTATCTCTCCAAACAACACGAAGAAATTGAGCCGAATCGAGTCGAGTGAAACTAGCTCAGTTTGTAAACATGTCAAGTCAAACCAAATGCAAAAGGTCTCTGGCTTTGACTTCGTCTTGAGCACCAAAAATTATTGAACCAACCCCACATACTCTAAACACATTAAGCTCCAGCACTAGCTCTTAAACTAAAGAGTCGAGCTCAAACTTAGATAACTACAGACTCGACTCATTTACACCCTTAGCTACTGATATAAATGTATTTTGATAAAAGATAAAATGATGCTAATAGTGTTACTTACATAGGGATATCCAATTTGTGGAATTAAATGCAAAGTCGATTTTCCAATTAATTCGACAATGCAACTCCTGCTACTACACAATCGCTAGCTATTAATGTTGTATCTGTTTATATATTTACGTTATATATTTGTAGGAAAGCGTGCGTGCAAAACTTCAAGAACAAATGAAATTGCACATATAATATTGTAAGTAATCCTGTGCATGTGCATTGTGGGGTCAGGAAACAACAAATCAGGAACGTTTATTACAACCCTACAATACTGAATATGAATATGAATACACATATTTATACCATCTGAATTAATGATGGCAGAACATGCTCTTTGTCACTGATTTGTACAACTCTTCAAAAAATATATAAAAAAAACTCCTCCAGCAAGTGTATGATAATGCTTCAGAAAACGATTTTTTGTGGACCTAGCGTCTAGCGAAAGCTAATTAAGTCTAGCATCGGGTTCGTTATTTTTTATTAGCCAAAACCCTATTTTTTAACAAGTTAATGCCAGTCTCTTATAATAATTATATATTTGTACTCGATTTATGTTAAAAAAAATTAAGTGAAAATCAAGTGTGAATTTATAATAGTATATAAGAGGATTGTTATAGGTATGCAAGTCAAGGTTAGGAGTTTTATTTGTCAAATTATCGGTATGAACTATTATTAGCCAAAGAACCTCCAATTTTGGTATGAACTATTATTTGCCAAAGAGTTAGACTTTCCTTCACAAAAATTAGATTAGTTTTAGAGTTCAATAAAGAACGGTAATAAAGTATTTTGGTGAACAACAAGGAATGTTTATATAAAACATTAAATATTTACACTACTATAATAACAAGTATCGTAGATGGACAAAATCGATAAGTAACGGATAGCGACAAAATCCTTTTGAAACTTCAAAAAGAGAGAAAACGAAAATGTAAAAAATCCAACAAACATCACATCCTAGAAATTGATTAGTACAAACAGGACCCTACTTCACTGACGGATTTTCGACGAATCTGTTCATCAATAAAAGTTGTCTGTTACGTACTGTAAGTGGATGTATACACGAGGACCTAGTGATGTTAAATTCGATCTCTATAAGTTGGCTCAATTTGGTTGTAATTTGTCTTTATTGTCTTATTGAAGAATGAATTTAGGGTTAACTATTTGAACAAGGGTCGTATAGATGACCCACAAATTTTGGAAGCTAGTTGAGAGAATAACAGGTTTCTTTTGGCTACAAGTTAATATTTAGTGAGTTCCGTAAAATTATTTTTTTTAATGTACAATACCTTTTTATAAACAAACTAAATAGTATATTCAGTTAAATATCGAAAAATGGCCTGGATTGTTCATATAAAACTATAAAAATAAATTTATAAACAGGTGAAAATTAAGAATTTAGTGTTGATTTACTTCACTTCATATTTATCTCTACAAACAAATTTGGGAATCAACGCCGATTAAGTTAGCCTTGCGCATCATCGTCGGTGATAAATGTCGCAACCCTTTGCAAAACTCCTAAAAATTTCTTCTTTTGCGATTGTTCCGGAAAATTCTTAAAATTCTCCTTTGCGTGCATTTCAGATTACTAACGCATTGCTAGCAGTGGCGTTCAAATTTTCAGGACGAAAGTTCTTTCAACAAAGAGATGACGTGACACTAGTGTTCTCAGGTTAACGCCATCACCTTAGTTTACCGTTACTTAGATATTTTTGGCATATTTGTAGTTAATAATTTTTTTTAAATAAAATGAGAATAATAATAATAATTACCCAAACTCTACTCCCTAAAAACCCTAATATCCCAACTGCCCACCTCTCAGCTATATCTCTCCCTCTCTACTCCCTCGACGTCTCTCTCTCTCTCCCTCGAACCTCCCCCCACCGCAAACCCTAATCGACTCTCTCTCTCCCATGGTATATTCTTCTTGTGCGGTAGCCCCTCAATCGAAACCTAAAACCCCCCTTCGGCAATCTCTCCTTCCCTCGACGACAACCGACGACAACCCCCCTCCTTCTCGCAAGTTCTATCCATCGGATATGTTTTTACTCGGTTTCATTTTAGTATAGTTTGCGTATTATGTATTCATGTATCTAAGGTGCGTATATGGGGTTGTTTTGTTTGGTTGGATGTGCTATGGTTGAATTGTGGTGTGTGTTAGGGTTTCATGGTTGTGTGTGTGTGGGGGGGGGGTAGGGATTGATTCGGGTTGTATATGTCTGTTGGGATGCGATCTAAGTCCGGCCAAGAATGTATGTGAGTGCATGATTCGGCCGAATGGGTGCTCATGCATGTGTGGGTGTTTGTGCATATGTGTGTGATGGTGTATTATGTGTGTGGTAGTATGTATGTGTGTTGATGGTGCTCGACCGTGAAGTTGTAGATGTTTCGATGAGTATATTCATGGGAAGCGTGTGCATGTGTAGCGTGTGCATGTGTTAGTGCTAGTGTGTGTACTCATGAATGTTATGGTGTGCATGGTATGTGTGTTTTCTTATGCATGAATATGATGTTGTTCATGTATAGGTATTGCATGTTGTTTTGGGGTGTTGGATCAAATAGAAAGTGTGAAGTCGTACGATCAAATTATTTAGACTTAGTATTAACCTGGTAAATTACGTAAATTCGGGTTGTCGGGAAACCTAATCGTTCGTTTTCTTGGAATATTTGTAGTTGTGCATTCAAGGTGAGTTTACAATACCGTTTTCTATATTACTCTTTTTCGGGGAAGTGAACATGCTTTAAACATATTTCTTTAGATTCTGTAAGATTGTATGATCATATTTGAACTGTGTTGTTACCATTTAAGTCCTTACTTTCGCATTGTTAATTCTGTGATATTATAACATCCTTGATTTTTTATGCTTAACTCTTTGATGATTCTAGTACTTCAATGTAACCATTGATTAAATTTAAGAACCTATTTATAATACCTATCTCATGTTCTATGCATTATGATTCATGATAAAATTATTAAATGTTAGTATGATTCTATGATAACACGTGTGTAAATAATAGGTCTTGCTATAAACAGTAATTTAGAAGTGCCCTAACATTAACCAAATTCTAAAACAATACAAAATTACAACATAAGTGAAACATATATAACTATAAGGGTGAAAAATTTACATATGTGTAACTTAGGGTTACATATGTAATTTTTGTTCAAAGAATAAAAATTTAATTAAATTAAGTCCTATAATTATCTAGACATAATAAAATATAAATATATATATACATATGCATGGATAATTACAAATTATTATGTATATTATTTTATTATTTTAATCATTTTAAGTGATATATATCTAATAAACTAATAAATAATTAACTAGTAATTATCTTAATCTAACAAATAATAAACCAAATATATTCTAACTCTAAAATATGAAAAAAAATTCTTCATACCTATCCCTACTAAAATATATGATTTTTGTTAATAAAAATATTATAAAAATCAATCCTAATTAAAACCTAAAACCTTAATTTTTTCACTATAAATAGGGGATCTTATTTTCATTATTTTTCACACTAAACTCTAAATATAGAGCTCTCATAGAATAAAATATCAACTCATAGCACATCTCTTGAAGATTCAAGAAGTTTTCCTTATCGAGTAAGTTTTTATGTTCTTCATGTTCTTCGCGTTCTTTGTGTTCATACCTTTTCAATTGTGTTTTATCAAAAATAAATTATAATTAGCTTGGATCTATGATTAAATAACATTCTTGCTTGATAATCATAGATCTAATATGGATCGAAACATTAAATAAACACGAAATCATCAAAAACTTAGCTTAAACATATCAAGCTAGAGTTTTCGGATTTTGACAAATTCAAGAGGCCAACTTCGGGCAGCCATATCTTTCTCATAACAATTCTTTTTCAATGATTTTTTTTAAATTAAATTCAAAGTCTTATATTTCTAACCATATAAAGAATATCTTCTAACTCATTTATTTGATCCCTCAAACAGCTCGCGCAGGTTTAGTGCGCGAATTTGTCCAAAGCTATCAAAACCCTAAATTTTGTAACATTACAATAATTTCATGAATATAATGTAATGAAACTATTTTTATTATAAGACAAGTAATATAAACATGTTTTATACAATAAAAATCTAAACTTTAATGATTATTATGATTATCTATCAACTTGAATTATGTTTTTAGTAAAATTCTTCATGTTTTCAATTGTAACCCTATACTATACAAACCGTCTATTCCAATCCTTGCTAAACTTATATTTAAACTTGTTCCCTATACTTTATAAACATACCAAACACACCTTTAACTTGGTCTAGTATACATCTAGAATCGTTTCACCCGGTATGTAGTTATATAGCAAATAAAAGGTTTTGGCTAAGGAAAGACGTGGTACTTAAGTGATAAAAATCCACCAACACTTTCTTGGGAATCCTTTTGTTGGATGTGCTACTCTGGGATGACACATATCTAGTATACGACAACCATTCTTGAACTATTACAATAACAACCCCTCAACTACTGACAAATATAATAAACTAACTAAATAAAGTTACTTATGGCAATCCTCACTCCAAGTTATTACAAGTTGCAAGATCAACCCACCTACTTTACAAGGTGAGTTCATAGCCCCTTTTTCTTTTGTATTTTGGGGTGGAAACATGCTTTCTATATCAAACTTGGAATTCAATTCTAAAAGTCAAAACTAGTCTTTTGCAAACATAATGACAACTTTCTTGTACTAGTAAAACTAAACTGATTATACATGTTGTTATATTCTATGACACTTTTTACTAGAAAGTCCCTCTTTTTCTAAAATATACACAACCATTAACTTCGAGGAAGCCTCGGGAGTACGTAGATAGATTTATTGGCCTGACAAGCCCATTCGGTACTCGGGTTGATGCCTGCCAATCAATACCGAGCGTCCTTTGAGTCAACGTATTCTTTTGACTTGAAAGGAGCTGGATGTTCAAAAACTGCATACTAGACAAACATACTATTAGTCTAACCTCTTGTGTCAGGGGGTTAGACGGGAGGGCATTTGATCACTAGGGTTGGTTGTGCACTCATATATAATAGTTTACTTATTTGTATTTGAAAAATTGTTTATTGGTTTGTATATTGTTATCTACTATATGTATACTTCTAAACCTATGTGCTCACCAACTTTTTAGTTGACATATTTTAGCATGTTTTCAGGTAATGGAAACTAAGTTTGTTGCTTTGCTCACGCTAGGTTTCAAGGATAAGCTTTAGTTGGACCTAGTTAGACTTTGAATATAATGAAGACTTATTTACTTGTTTGGTTTATTTGTTATTAGGAGTGGATGTAACCAACTGTTTAGTTTTAATAATTAATTTGCTTTAGTACTCTTTATCCTTGTGTTATGATTTAGTTTCATCACGCCTTGGTGTTTTCGCTTTAGCCAGGGTGTGAAAGATTGGTATCAGTGCCTTGGTTATAGAGAATTAAGTTATTAGAAATAAATGACCTAGACTATAACTAAGTACCTCACATATGAGTCCTCTCATGTATCTTATATGCTTAGATAGGATTTAATATGATATGCCTTACATGATTATTCTTATACTTTGATTACAATCAATGCACACATAATTTTCAATTCATATTCTAAGGTGTTGTGCCTAAATTAAAAGAGTTTTCAAATCTCAAACTTTGAATTCTTACTTATGATTTTTAAATCCCGTCAAAGTCTGAGTCCCATAACTGAACACATGCAATGCTGGAAGAGTTGAATGCATGTATCTCGGGGTGTTCTGTCTAGGCAAGGTATTCATATAAATCCAAATCAACCGATGGATCAGTTTACCTTACATGGAAACCCTTGGGGTGAGTGTCTGCTTATAAGTACGCATGTCTTCATTAAGGTTGTGGTTGACCTAGTACTATAATAAGTCAACGTAATCGCTTTGGTTTGTGAACCGAACGTTTACACTCGAATCATTTCATTGTTATTTTGAATCATCTTATTCTTGATTTTTGTTATTCCAAAACTATAAAACTCACTATCCAATCCTCTTAAAGCTCCTTAATAATCATTTTGAATGTCTTTCTGTCAAAACCATTCTCGTTCTGGGAAACCCATCATAATTGAATATGTTATTCCAAACTGTACACTTATCTTAGCGAGCAGGATTTTTCTATCGACCCTACACCGGTCATTTATGTCTCCTTAAAGGAATCAATAAGTTCTTCCAAAACAATAGGGATATACACAGACCTAGATCTACTATCCGATGCTGAGAGTGAGTATCGACCTTAGAACGCCATTCTAGTACTGCCACATAGTCCAACGAGAAACGTTGAATGTCGAGTTGGACCATACCTGGTTGCATCTAACCCAACTTTAACTATACGATTTGGTAAACAAGACCATTCCTCTTCTATTCCTACGAGGCACAAAGAAGACCGCTAGGCATGTTCATCATGCCTCGGTGTTTTCGCTTTAGCCAGGGTGTGAAAGATATTACCGAGATAACTTCTGAGTAGTACTACTGGATTTGACATACCCCACCCGGGCTAGTCGTACTATCGTGACTCGAGGTCGAACGGGTGTTAAATTGACCTAATTACTGTTGTCGTGGTTTAGTAACCACAGCCGAGGCATTCTTAAATTTACTTGCAGCTTCGGTTGCAAACTTCATACACTTAGTGACGTGAAATGTAGATTAGCTATCTACAATAATATACTTTGTTTTCTGTATCTGTTTCTAAACTATTTTTCTTGTTTTATAAACCTATGAACTCGCTAACCATGTGTTGACATTTTAACATATTTTTCTTAGATCAATATGGATATTTGCACTGCTACACAACACTGGATTCATGCATATCATGTCCTCTAAAACTATGATTTGTGAATTACTACTTAACTCCGATTTGGGGCGCGTGTTTTTATGCAGTACTGGTTTTGGGATTTCCTTACTAATTCGTGTCTGCATTTTTAAACCGTGAAACATGATTTTTAGTAATTGTTTGTTAAATGAAAAAAATTTGGAAATGACTTTGTAAAAATATATCGTTTGATGTAACTAATAACTAATATCCTGATTTGTCACACACCTAGCGGTAGAACTCCGTTCGTGGAATTGAGGGTGTGACAATAGATTCCGTTTGTGATTCATCGGTAAATTCTTTACTAACCTTATATTTCCTGATGAATTTCCTTTCACCGAAGGATAAGTACGTCATTGAAAGTGTTAAAAAGTATTAATTCTATGGCAAGACATTTTATTTTTGTTGTTTTTTTTATATTTTTAATCTTTGCATATTGGGCTTTGCTTAAATTGCTTGCTTGCTTGGATTGGGTTGCTTAGCAGATATTGGGCTAACTGCTACTGAGCAGTTGAGTAGACGTTGGGCTAGTTGTTGCTGGGCTTTATAGGAGCATAAGGATCTTCCCGGGTCGGGTCAGGCTCCACGTTTATGTTGGTTCTATATATAAAGAGAGAGCTCTGATTTCCATCACACACTTCATATAACTCTCTTGACCTTCTCAAAAATCGCTTTGATCTTCTTTCGCTCAGATCTCGTCTCTTCTTTGTTTTATGGTTTCACATGTTATAAACCCATTGTTAGTTCAGTTTGTGTTGTTCTTTGTTCTTGGATCATCACATTGATGTTCCTTTTATTGTGGTGTAGTTTATGTTCTAGGGTTTGATGTTCGAGTATTAGTTTCTTATTGACTCTTGAGTTCTAGTAGAGGTGTGCGAAGTCGGTTATAGGTTGGTTTTGTCTTTTCCATGACCATAACCGATTGGTCAATTATGGTCTCTTACATAACCATAACCATAACCGATTTGTCGGTTATACAGTTAACCACTAGTTATGGGTCCGTTTCGGTTAAACAGAGTTACCACATATGCGGATCATTTGGGTATGTTTCTTGTGACTTCTTCAGACTTCAAGTATTATATTTATATGGTTAAATGATGAAATTCAGAATAACTACTAAATAATACTTTGTTTAAAATTATTTAGTAACAAATATATATCAATTAATCTTTAAAAAATAACATATATATGTACTAGAGTGACACACTACACTTTTACTTTATATAAAGAAAAAGTGATAAAATTTTTGAAAGAGTATTTTATAAATTTAAAGTTTGGTTCGATTTTGGTTAAAGTTCGGTTATAAGACACCCTTAACCATACCCATGACCGATATATTGGTTAATGACAAAACCTTAAGCATAACCGTTTGTTATATCTGTTCTCGGTTAAAATCGGTTTGTTTATCGGCTAATGGTCAGTTATGGTTATGGTTAAGGTTTTCTCACCCTTAAGTTTTAGTTATATTATCTATCGTTTGGGCTGATTATCTTCTTAGATTCACTAGTTTTGGCTAAAAGCCTTATATTGTAGAGGTAAACCGTGGTTCATTTACGAAGAATTTGGTGCTTGCTTAATTGGTAAAATAATAAAATTTTAAATAACACCTAACCAACCTGTCTTTGTAGGTATTCAAACCTACACCACTTTTACGAGGAACAATCATCATTTTTATTAGGCCACAAAGCTATAATCGAGCCAACCCAACCCAATACAGACTTTTTGACCCTAAATATTAACCATTTTCATCATCTCTTTATCCTAATCTTTCCTCTCAAAATTTCATTGAAGACATCAGATAAAGCTTTCATTTCTCTTTTGTTTATGTACGAATTGACCACAATATCTTCATGAATTTATCATCCTGATGTCTAATATATGATAATTACCACAAATACATCACCGCTTCTCAATTAATATAATATTCAGTTATCTTTCATATCCCCTATGGCTACCATTTCGTTCGAGTTTAAGGTATCTTCGAAGCTCAATGATGCAATTCGTATAATATGGGGATCATAAAAGATATATAAATTTGTAGTTTTGAATCGTTATTTAATTGGATATATGACACTTGCTAGAGAACTATGATCTATTGAGCATCTGCCTGAACAAACCTCCAATGATTCCCTGTGGTTATTTTTAACTAATATGATTCAGTTGTAACATTTGCAGGTGATGTGTAAGATGTTGAAGAATATTAAGTTCAGTTTAGTTCAGTTTTGAGCTCTAATCGAAACCGAAGTATTTAGTTATTGAAATACATTAACCGTTTGGTTTTCGGTTTATCAGTTTCGAATATTTGGTTTTTATAACGTTGGTTATGGTTATGGGTTGGTTTCGGGTAAATGTCGGTTAGTTTTTGAACTTTTCATCGAACTAACTTCTTAACTTTTTGGTAATATCTTTTAGCTAGTGAGCCAAACAAACACATCTATTCTATTAGTATCTATCAGCCACCCCAATGGGATGAAAACATGAAGATTTTCACTATAAGGAATTAAGGATATACAATCATGAATCATGTCTAAGAAACATGATAGTTTCGAATGCCTATATGTATAATCAGTTCGGTTTGATTGATTCAGTTATGCCAGACACTAAAACAAAAACCCAACTAATCAGTTAATCAACTATGACTTAATTGAATAGTCGATTAATTGTTCTGTTCGTTTAAGTTTATTAATTCGGTTATAGTTAGGTTAATTTGATTATTTGCTCACATTTTTGTTTGGTATGATGTAATGAAATGGATGAAGAAATGAAATGAACGAGGCAATGGAATGGATCAAATAATTAAACTAATCATTACATTTCATTGTCCTTTTTATTATCCTATAAGAATAGAATGAATCATTACTTTGTGTTGTTTCTTAGGTAGGAAAATATGAAAGAATGAAATGTAAAAGTGGTTATGCTGGTGATGGCTGCTAGTGGTGGTTCCCGGTGGCAGCGGTTGGTGGTGGCAGAGGCGGTGGTTGGCGGTGGTCATGGCTGTGGTGGTGGTGGTGTCCGGTGGTGGTGGTGGTTGTGGTATTGGTGGTCGGTGATAATTGGTGGTGGTTTCCGGTGGCGGCGGTTGTGATGGTGGTGGGTGGTGTCCGGTGGTGATGGTGGTGGTGAATGATGGTTATGGTTGTGGTAGTGGCTATGCCTGCTGGTGGTGGTCGGTGGCAGCCTATCTTAATGGTCCGTGGTGATGGTGGTGGTGGTGGTTGTCGAGACTCGATCACAAACAAGTTAATATCGGTCTTAGCTACTTTATTGCGTAAGGGTAAGTAAGGTCGTTTCATAGGGAATATGTGGAAAGTGTTTAACAAATACGACTCAATTAACTTATAGACATGAATTTTATATTTAAAAATTAAAACTTTGGATGAAATTAAGAACATTATTGCAAAAAACAACAAACTTTGAAATTAATTTGAATAAATAATAAGAAACAATCACTTCCGGGTTTCCAATTCTGCAAGATCAACAATTGATACTTTTAAATTAGGGTTTGTAAGAACATAACTTAAAGATGTTAACTTTGATTAAAGTGGTAATACCAGGAACAAGCTTTTAAGATTCGTTCATTCACAATGTTACCAATTTACCTATAGCAAATTGCCTACAAGTCTTAATGAGTTCACGATGCAAGGAAACCGAAAACTGATAATCAAGCAAACAACTTTATTCATAAGCAAACCTTTTAAATCAACCAAAACATAATTTTTCATTGAATAATTCCATGTTCAATACAAAAACCTAATCAAAGCATACCCATTGTTTCACTTGACAAGAATTGTACTCCCGAAAGTAATCAAGCAAGAACTTAGTCACTCATGGTTTTCATCGATCTTCAATCTTGATTTGATAATGTTTTTAGATGATTTGGGAGGAATGGGAAGGCTTGAGATCACCAAAAATCAGCTTAGAATCGTCAAGAATTGAGCTTGGAAAGTTTTTTTAGTATTACGCTTGGATTGTGTTTAAATAACTTGTAATTCCACAAAATTCGGAAGGTTGTTGGTGACCGGCGTATGATCCGCCGACCCTGGACGTATCATACACCCATATTAGTGTTCCTACGCCCAACTTTCTATATTTTTTTCTAAATACGCCCACAAATATGCTCATAAATACGCCGACAATACGCTGACCGGCGTATGATACGCCCATACCCGGCGTATCATACGTCGGTGTAGGGTTCACTGGGCCTTTTTTGTAACTTTTGCTATTTTCAACTTCAGTCCTTGTATTTTCGTATTTTGCTTCTTTTCCTCCAAAATAAGCCTCCTCTAGCTCCAATCCCTACAAATCAAAACACAAACAAAGTGAACTTGTTTCATACTAATCATGAGCAAAATCATATAATTAGATCAATTAAACATTGAATTATTATCACACGATCACCAAGCTGGAGCCACCCAAGCCGGGCGTCGCGTTTTGAGGGATTTTGACCTAACTTGAAAGGTTTTAAAAGGGGATTAACCCTAAGACGAAAATATCTCTTTTGACATCAATCTTGGACGAAAAGCTACCATATTCCGCCATTACACAAGCCTTCCAACATCAATATCATCAAAATCTACATGTTTAATCTCATTCACTTTCAAGATTCAGTGATGATGCGAGGCTAAATGAATTGTGATTCACTTCGGGAGATGTGTTTGTGCAAGTTTATGTTTTTCTTAGTTTGTAACTTAGTTTTGAGATTGGATCTTGAACCCTTTAAGTTCTATTGGATTTATTCCTGATTTGATTATTTAAATGATTTGATTATGTTTAAACCTAATTTTAGTTTTCTATAACCTTGGTTTCCTTTAATCATTGTGTGATTGATTATTAGAATTAGTGTTACTTAATTCAAATTGGTGATTGTGTGAATGAAGTCCTTTAAGCTTTAATTCATGATTTTTATTTAGATCTTATCATGTGTAAGTCACAATTAATGACTTCTCAATAGGTTTTACTAAAATACAAAACTTTGCCAAACCGGAATCCTGAAATGGATTGCTTTTTCCCCAAGATTGTTGAAAACCTAAACTTTTATTTTGTAAATTTAATCATTTCTCAATTCAATTAATCGATCAAGTAACTTTTCAATGTTTAGTATTCTTAGGTTAATCGTTATTGGCACTTTCCTGTGATTCGCTGTGGATTCGACACCCTTCTTACCCTTTACTATTAAGGGTGATTAGACACTCTTTAATTAATATTTTTGACCGGCCACAAGACATCGATCATTAATCGAGTACGAACTTGCTTGTCAAAGGATCTTGCGAGCAAGATGGAAACATTCAATCGTTACGCGTGACAATAACCAAATTCAATCCTTGAGACGATACGATGAAAAAATTGATCTGAAACAATTGGATGTGGAGGCGTAACAATTTAGGTAGTGCCTTACTTGATTTACATTGTCATTAACTATATTTTAATAATTTATGTAAATTTTATTTTTAATTCATGCATTTTTTATTTTTAGTTTAAAATATATGTCTAAATTTTAAACAGAAAAGTACATAAGTAAATTTAAAAAATAATTAATTAAAATCATTAAATGAAATTATAATCTTTATAAATTAAAAAAAAATAAATAATAATATTTAAGATAGGTTTATAAGATAAGTGATTGAGATAATTAAGAGAAAGAAGATAAATAAGTAAATAAAATAAACAAAGAAATAAAATGTAAGATTAGTGTAAGTTACATATTTTATCCTTTATCAATAATATTTAAAAGACTAAATTATATTTTTCGTACTTTATCTTTATAGCAAATTTCAGATATTGTCCTTAAACTAAGGAAATTACACTAAGTGTCCTTTATGTTTAAAAATGTTTACAGGTTTTATCCTTTTCACTAACGGGCTTTTAATTTTTCTGTTAAGTCCAGTCACATGCCTTGCACATGAGGGCAATTTTGTCATTTAACCTTATTAACTTACAAACTAAATAAACAAATTAAAAAAACAAAAATATAAAAAAACATCACTATCTCTCTACTCTCTCTCTCTCTTTCTGTATATATATATCTATATATATATATATATATATATATATATATATATATAATATAATATATATCAGTATATCTATCAATATGTCTTTTTTCAACAAAAATCCCACCATCCATCTTTACTACCATCACCGCCAGCCACCGCCACCACCACCAACCCCGCCACCGCCACCAGCATCGCCACCACCAACTCCCGCCACCGCCGCCACCAGCCACCGCCATTATTATCTCTCTACTCTGTACTCTACACACACACACACACACACACACACACACACATATATATATATATATATATATATATATATATATATTATATATATATATATATATACATAAGGAGAAAACTCAAACAGAGAAGCTGTGGGTTATTTAGGGTTCCGACCATCCACCAACACTTCGTAACTGTTGTTGATTCCTCCAACACCCCTCTCTCTTTATCTTGATCTGGGGTTGTCAAGATTTCATAAACCCTAGATCTGAAAAAGGGGGTGCTGAACCGCCGATGAAGTATGGTGAATGAGTTTGATTATTCGATGGTTTTGGTGATGGAGGTGATGATGGTGGTGGTCGGCTGGTCACAAGTTGGGAGTTGATGAAGGTGTCCGGTTGCTTGTGGTTTAGGGTGGTAGCGGTGGTGGGGGTGATGGAGGCGGTTTAGGTTATGGACATGATGGTTTAGAGATGTCGGTTGTAACCGGAGGTGGGTCGGGAAGGCGACGGAAGATGGCGGTGAAGCTGGTTGCATATGATGTCGATGGGGTGTTCTTTGTGCACATAAAGAGAGAGTCAGAGAGAGAGAGAGAGAGATGGGGCACGGTGGGTGGGGTGGGTTTCAAAAATTCATGTATTTTATTAACGAGGGTAAAATGATCGATTTACCCTCACGTGCAAGTCATGTGATTTGACTTAACCGGTAAACTAACGAACGGTAGAGGAAAGGACTAAGTGTGTAATAAAATTATAATGTAAAGGAAAATTACTGTAATTTTTTTAGTTTAAGGACAATATCTGAAATTTGCTATAAAGCTAAAGGACGAAAATTGTAATTTACTCTATTCAAATAAGTCTGTATAAAAGTGGTAAAAAAGAAATATATATATATATATATATATATATATATATAATAAAAATAAGAAGAAAAAAATATAAGAATAGTATAAATTACATATTTGGTCATTTAAAGAATGAGAGCATAAATGTCATTTAGTATAAACTTAACACAAAAAGTTAAATTTGGTTAGTTTAAAGGACGGAAAATGTAATAGTTTTTTAAATAAAGGACACTTTGTATATTTATCAAAGTTTAAGGATAAAATTATAATTTTTATAATACTTAAAAGATAAAATTTGTAATTTACTTTATTTTTAATGTTGATATATGGCCCATTGTTATAAGAGCCCAAACGAATTCATTTGGGTCACAAAACTAAAAGAAAAAGATATTGGGTTGGGCTGTAATGTCATTTGCTTGGTTGTGGGCTAGACTGTAATTTGTAAGCTCTGTATCTTCTATTTAACTTTGATTTGCCAACGTGGCAACGTGTAAATGAAAAAAAAAAATGAACACTAGTATGGTTTTATCTACAAGATCAAGTCTTTTCCATAACATCAATGAGTTTTGATGGTTGTTGGTAACGCATCGGAGTTTATTGGGAGACTTGTTACACTGGTCCGGTGATGTTTCTCACTATGTGAGGTTCACTTTTGTCACTTCTGGAGACTCAAACCCGAGTATTTTGTATACCATCTAAACCAAATTGACTACATGTATAAGCAGGTTTGTAAACAAACTACAAACGTATGCTTGTTCGTGGCCATTTTTTTAACTATAACCGAATGAAAACAAACACTTAACCATATGAATTTTCTTGTTCCCGGGTTCATTCCTTTAAGATAAAAGAGTGCATCGCTAGTATTCTATATAAATATATAAATGAACACAAGCAAATAAAAAGGAATATAAGCATTAGTAAACAACAATATGGAAAGTATATCTAACTACCATTAGTAACTTTATTAAAAGGAAAAAAACAATATGGGCTTGACCGGATGATAATTTTGAAATGTACTGGAATCAACATTTTAAAATGAACATATAGACAGTAAATCAAAGGACGTAAATAAACATTGACGAACAAATATAAATGAACAATGAACAAGATAAGTGTTTATTTTATTTCTTAAAAAAATAAAAGAATATGATTGTTCATTTTCATTCTTTCTTAAATAAACAAGCATGATCACGCTTTCTGCCAGATACTTCACGATCAGTTTATTAAACGTACGAATAGTTTCATGGAAAATGTACATGTATAAAACAATCAACTAAACTACAAAAATTATAAATGCAAGTTCGTGGGTATTATATAAAATAGATGAGAAAATAATGTTTAGATAATTAGATCCAAAAACTTTTAAAACTGTGGAAAAAGAAACAGGTGTCCAAATAATTGAAATGGTATTCGAGACAAGACATGTGCTTTTCTTTGTTCCCCTCATCACATGAAAATAATTATTTGTGCGATCTTATATATTTAAATATTATATTCTTTAAAAGAAAGGCCGGTTCAAAAGTACAATTTTTATAGATCCTTATTAATATATCACTAGCAAAACTTTTAAACGAGAAGTGAATTTAAAAAAAAATACCGTTTTATTTACACGAACTTTTAACCGATAAGTGAATAACATATGTCTCAATTCGTGTATTGACATTCGTGAATTAGGGAGTTCTATTAAAAAGATTAAAATTTTAATTTTTAATTTAATTAGTGGTTTTCTCACGTGCGCTTTGTGGCTGGATTTGAAGAAGCGGCGAAGGTTAATAGCGGGGGGTGTACCGCCGTTGTGCCACCGTATTTTTTTTCGTCGATAGTGTAAATTATTGATCTGGTAGTGTAATTTCTGGTCTGATAATTTAAATTTATATATATATATATATCGAGTTCGCTCCCCTCCCCGCCCCTTAAAAAATTTAATTTGCACCCCCCTCTATGGGAGTGTTCAAGCTCTGCCACCGAACATAAGGACGTCGTTTAAGTCGTAACCAAGGCTCGAACATATCATCACAGCCCTAGACGTGTTAACTTGGAACCACAAAATGTCCCTGATGAAAGCAACTTCATCATCATTGATGCATTAGTCTCTACAAGATAATGAAATCAACAAAAGCAGAGTGTAGCCCCGGTCAACAACATAACATCACAAAAACAATAATTTCATCAGAGATCAATTGCACAACAAGGACCAAAACCACAAAAGCATAACATAACCGTGAACACGACATTGCACTACTCTTTTAGTTTGGTTTTTACATGACACAATGTAATACTATAGTAATACCTATACAAAGGCTCATAACAGATTTTCGGTTGCGGCTGCGTACCGTAAACGATTGTCAAGGCATGGCAACCGACACCATTCTTGCTGTAAAATCATAGCCTTTAAGATACCAAACACAGTCGAAGGTCTCAAGTGAACAATGGTTCATCATCATCGACACAGAGAAACAACAAGACACAACATGTGACACCGATTAAGTAACAAAGGCTTGGACGAACTAATGTTTATCATCATTGACCCAACAATCAACCCAAGGAAAACATGTCGCGTAGATACAGGGCAGAGACACAGATTAATAAGGGTCACAAAGGTGGCTCACAACAACTTACTGTTGATGGCCTGCGGATGGCCGTCGGGTCCACCTCAACCACAAATGAGACGCAGGACGACAACCATAGCAAAATCCACCACCATAACCATACAATATTGGTAGAGCTGAAAGCCCCAAAGGGTACCGGAGAGAAATCATGTCTGCAAGCGGAACAAAATCGATTGCCAAATCCATAGAACATCGGTATTGGAGATCTGAAAACCCCAAAGGATACAGAGAGAAATCGCGACGACGACCAGAGCAAAAAACACCGCAATCGTCATAAAATACTGCACCACCCCGAATATCAGCTATCATTGGGAGGAATATTATGACAAAATAACACTATGTCTCATTGTGTTTTTTGATTTTCATTGTGTTATTTTGAATACTCTGAGTTTTGAAAAATAAATTTATGAAATAATATAATTGTGTAATTATAATTGTAAAACACAAAGATAGATAATAACAAGTTTATATAGTCTATAAAAAAACAATGACAAATATGACATATTGTGTTATCTTCAACACTATGAGTTCTGCAAAATACATTGGTAAAAGTATATCATTATGTACTGATTATAAAACAAAATGATTGATAACAAGTTTATATAACTATAAAAAAATGATAAAAATAACACAAAATGATTTAAAAAGTAAAAATACAATGATAAATACATATAACAAATGATGTAAAATATATGACATAATGAACTAATATTTGGCACAATGAACGCATAAGGCACTAAGAGCTAACGTATTTAACACAATGACCAAAATGTCATTCTTTTTAAAATAATAGACGAACACGTGTCATGCTCATTATTCTTATTAGACTTTTTAGATTAAACATTTTTTAGTATAACCACATCCTTATTATATAATACAGATATGCTGTTGAATTGTTATTCACCTGCTATTTAGGACTTTTGCATAATTATCCGTATATGTTAGCGTAAGTACAACCTAAAATACACATCTCTTATTAATATAGACTTCGTACGCTTCATATTAAAAAACTACACTGAAGTTCCCATTATATAATTGTTATTACCACTCAAATATTCGATATGGCTAGCCAAACATCTGAGGTCGGTGGCATGTTCATAGGTATACACAAAATCCAAATCTAGATGAATATTTGTTTATTTGTTGCATGTATAACGACATTAGTTAATTCAAGGAATATGTTTAAAAGGACGACAATTCTACGTTTTTCTTTATTATAAGTGACATCTTTATTACATTTATAAGAAAATACCAAATTTCAAAATAAGTTTTGTAACATAAATAAAAATCATGAACATTCATGTTATCTGTTGCCATCACGATACAAATTAAACAACAACAAAATTGTAGCCCCTAAGAGCTAAATAAGAGAAATAAACGAACAATTTGCCGTTAATAACAAAACCTTTAACCTTAAGTGCCCCCCCCCCCCCCCCGGTTTGGTCCGAATCAACTAAGTAGTAGCAGATGAACATCCTGCAAACCAAGTATTTCTGTAAAATAGCTAACATCGTTAACCTAGCCAAAATGCGAGGTTCCTTCCGACCAAGGTTAAATGTGAGAATAAGTACCGGATAATAAATATAGTAAGTGAGTAATGAATATACGTTAAATGAATACTTTATTTGGTTGACGTGTCATATTTATAATGGTAAGATTGTTAGAGTCTTGTGCCATTAATGTATGACCTTTTCTCGTGATGAGCAGCGATGATCTTTCTATTAGCCTCGGTTGATCGAAGTATGTATCTCGTAACGCAAGATGACCACACAACGTATATTTTGCTCTTTTTTATTTTCTCCTGTATATTTAGTTAACACTGATATATAACCAATTTTAAATAGTAAAGTTATTAGAAATTGTTTAAACATATCCACATGTCGTTTTAATTATGTTAAAATAATATAACCGTAAAATCCAATTTTTTATTTATCTCAATATATACGATAAACTCTCATATTAATATTACTATAGTTTCTGTAATTGTATACTTAAAATTGAATTTGTAGTCGTCTCCAAATCTTATAGAAGACAGTGTAGATGAGTAGAAAAACAAAATAATCGAGCCATATGTGCTTGGATCAAGGTTTTTTTTTTTCTCTTATGATGAGTTTTCCTTTAAGTGTGATATTAAATTACATACTCAAGTATATGAGTAATAAAGATGATTGGATAAAATAATGAATCGTCAGTAATCCAATTAACTGTTAAAATATATTTATACTATATTATAATGCACGAAGGAAGGATTCCGGCCAAAGTTAAGAGATTTGTAAATTTTAAGCACAAGGTACAACCCAAAAAATCAATTTAATAAGGGTATATATGTCTTTCTAGCGCTACTACAAAAGTAGAACTTTAAACTTATTTACACTTAGACCCTTGTATCCTTAATTATATACAATTTTTTCCATGTTTGTTACAATATGCTTAAAAGAAGAAATTCAGTTTTTTAAATATAAAACTAACAAAAAACGAGTACCATAATCAAAAGTGTTACACGCTCTACATCGCGCGGACACGTTACTGTATATATGAAATATGTGGCGTAAATCATTGAAATAATAATGGGGAAAAGGGAAATAAAAAAGTGAGAATATTAAGGAGCACATGGGACGGGGACGGGGATACCTGCCACATACAAACACAACCAGAGTCAACAACACAAATCCACCACAAGTGGGATTTATTTTAGCCCCACCCACCGACACCTTACAACAGTAACTATTATTATTATTTTTTATTTTCTTCTTTTTACTTTTTATTATTACCGTGGTTGTACAAGTGACATTTTTAGGTCGAGTAACTTTTAATTATCACCCATAGATTCTATATATGTTTCATCTTACTTCCTTTATTTAAAAATGAAACCCTACTCAAATATATGTACTTTATGTAAATAGAACAATTTAAATAGGGGCAATAGAACACTACAACTAAAATAGGGATGTGAATAACACTAGTGTTGGTCATTCTATTATCCTACTCATTTGTTAAAATGTCTCTCGTACCTATTGGATATCTCATAATTTATTTCTGGATAAGTTTTGATGGATATCTCATAATTTATTTCTGGTTAAGTTTTGATCATGTTCCTTAGTTATTAAAAATTCTTTGTTTGGATACCCAACTACGTTTCTTATATTTATATAATTTTATTATATAAAGAATTTAAAGTATAAAAACTAGAAAGTTAGTGATTAGCAGATTACGTTATTACTCTTTTTCGTGTATATGTTTGGTAGATTGCATTATTGCCCTTTTTAGTGTATATCGTATTTAATTTATTATCCCTCCATAATCTTGTATCCTGATAACATTATCGCTTGATCAGTGTAAGTTTAAATTCTTATAAATATAAGGTTAGATAATTTTAGCAAGTAATAAAAATTTAAAAAAAAATGTTTATCTTAAGAACTAAGTTAGATTTATAATTACTAGGCGTTCATGTTGAGAGTAAAATTTGTTCTATACAAGTAAATGTAAAGCACTTACATTTTATTTTTTATTTTTATCCTTATAATTACACTAAAACACTATTACTTCTTATTTTTCAATTAAATAATATTTTTTTTACATTTATCATTACATATTCTTTCTTCTACACGTACAACCACTTTAAAAACATTAAAAATTTATAGAGTTAACAATAAATACTCAAATTTACAGATGAACAGTAATATTTCTATCTCATTTACTTACAATCACTTAAAACCATATCATATATTTTTTGGTTCCACTTACATATCTTTAAAAAACGGGATGTGAATTGTATAATGTGCAATAAACGCATCATATAATATATAAATGCCGCAATTTTCCAAAAACTCCAATAGTTTAGTTTTTTATTATGCATACTTTGAAATTAGTAAGAAAATCATAAACAAATCTATCTCGCATAATCAACCAATTAAATAAAATAAACCATTCATCACAATAATTCCACAAACAACAACAATTTCCACCGCATAATGTTCAAACCATAATAATATTTATATTTTAATTCATACATTTTCCCTCTCAAAACCCCCTCCATCACCCTCATCTCTGTACCGCACTTTTAAAAGCTTCATTCAGTCATTCATTCATTCATTCATTCATTTAACCTTCATCCAACTTCCCCATTCACCACTAATTTCCACCACCGGAATATTCCACAATGCCGTCGATCTCGCCGGCGATCGCCGTCGCAGCTCTTCTATTCGCCTTCGCCGGCTGAAGATCCGTACAGATTCTTCACGTGGAACGTCACCTACGGCGACATTTATCCTCTCGAGTCCGACAACAGGTTCGCTTGATTTTCGTTTTCAGCTGATCTCTTATGAACAATTGAACAGATCTCGAGTTTTTCTTCTTCTTGTTCGCGTGATTTCAAATGTTTGATGTGTTTATGTGCTAGATCTGGTGATCTACTGATCTGTGATTTGATTATACTAGCTGTGTGTGTTTGTGTGTGAAATTAGGATTTTGATCAACGGACAGTTTCCTGGACCGGATATTCACTCTGTTACGAATGATAATCTCATCATCAACGTCTTCAACAGCTTACCGGAGCCTTTTCTCGTCTCCTGTATCACTTCTTACTTTGATTGATGTTTTTCGAATTTAATAGTTACAGTTTGTTCTGAATTTATTATTATTATTATTATTATTATTATTTATTATTATTATTATTATTATTATTATTATTATTATTATTATTATTATTATTACCAATGTTTTAAATTGGATCGATTATCGCGTCTTATCGGTCTACTGGTTGAACAGAGTTTGTAATGTTATAAAATATGAAACTCCGTTTGAGTATTACGGTTTTATCGTAACCAGATTGATTATCGCGTCTTATCAGTCTACTGGTTGGATAAATTTGCAATGTTAACAAAATGTAAAGCTCTGTCGGATTTGGGATTTGGTATTACACAATGTTTTTGTAACTGGATTGATCAGCACGTCTTATCAGTCTATTGTCAGTCTATTGGATAGAGTTTGTAACGTTAACTAAATATAAGTTTGTATAAATAAAATAATGAATTGAATAAGTAAATGTGGCTTTTGAAAAGTTCGAAAATCCGATCGAATCATGAATCTGGTCCGACCATTTTATATTCGATCGGACCGTTGTGTTTTCAGTTATCATTTCAACTTATTAGTCTTTTCGGTTTCTGAAAACACTGTTTTAGTGTACAACAAATCAACATTCATGGAGTACTAACACTTTTCTTCTGAGTGATGTATGCGTTTTGGATTAGATTTCAAATGTGTGAATTTGTATCTGAGTTTGAATGTTTGAGGTCACTTGTACTGGTTTTCAATTTGTTTTTATTTTATTTTAATTTATTTGGATGCAATTAAACTATAATTTATCAAAAATAGTACTCGAAGCAGGTGAAAGGCCGTGCTCTGGGTTGTCATTTAACGTCGGTTTTACACTTGCACGTGAAACTAGCAAATTTGTCTAAAAAACAAGAATATAAGTTTTTATTTAAGATATGCTTCCTCATTATTGTAAATAATAAATATGTAATTTACCGCCAACTAACTACTCTGTTCCATATTCAATGTTTCCTCCAAAAAGTAGAAGTATATAAAATTGACAATATATAGTCTATCTATAATACAGGTTATTTAATTTCTTTAGTTATATATTATTTTTTAGGGTGCTACATTGTTAGAAATCGTTACTTGATGTATCATCTGAATACCGCACATGGAGGGCAAACGGGTATTTATGAGATGGAATATGGGTGCATAGGCGTTTATCGAAAAATTTAAAATTAATCAAGTCTATAGGAGGGCCATTAGACAACACGTTACAATCAGTGTCTAGATCATGCCAACTTCAAAAAAAAAAAACATTTAAAATCTTAGAAAGGGGATTATTTTCGTTATTATGTGTTATAATCTTAACAGCATACAATACCCTTTATTTCTTCTTATTTTGGACAAGAAACGTTGACGTTTCACAAGTCCTTTTAATGATACCTTATAAAGTTAGTTATACGCATTAATAGCAAGATTTAACGTTTGTCACATATAAAAAGTTTAGTTTGTTTCTTGAATATAATGATAGAACAACTAGACTATTTTATATTTGTCGATCAAGATCTTAACGTAAAACATGATTTTGTAGGAATGGAATTCAACAGAGAAGGAACTCGTACGAAGACGGGGTATATGCACAACATGCCCGATTTCCCCCGGGTAAAAACTTCACATACATTCTTCAAGTGAAAGATCAGATCGGAAGCTTTTACTATTTTCCTTCACTGTCTTTCCATAAGCCGCTGGCGGTTTGGAGGTATCAGGATCCTAAGTCGTCCTAGAATCCCCGTACCTTTTGATGAACCCGCGGGAGATTTTTACTGTTCTTATCGGAGATTGGTACAAAGCTAACCACACGGTGAGTAATGCTTCTTGTTACTAATCAAAACAGTCCAACTATTTATTGAACATAATAGGACACATGCATAACAAAATAATGATCTCAAACATGTAACAAAACAGGACATTAGAACCTTATGTCCTAAAATGAACATCCTGTCTGTTAATCGTGTTAGTAAAGTGTCTTGCTACCATTCAAAGGTCGAGTTTTCAAGTTATGCAATGCGAGGTATAGTTGTTAATAAAAAATTACAAATTATTTTTAAGAAAAGACACCCTTATTAATAGAAATATTCCGGCAGTCCCGGTAACATTAGCTAACTGAAAAATGCACATTGGATTTTTTGATCATTTGAACTTTGAAGTATGATCTGTTGGTTAATTACAATTAATACTTTTAACTTTTACTGTTAAACCAATACCAAAACCCATCATCATTGATTTACATTGACTATACTCACAATTGTCCATAAAACGAAAAAACATACCAGCAAAGTAAGTGTAGATCTATAATGACTATTAACAATTTTTGGATCATCAAAGTTTGATATATATATATATATATATAATATATAATATATACTATATATATATTATATATCTAATAATATATATATATATTTATATGTTTAAAATTATCATGCGGTGCTATACTCCTATTGGTCCTGCTGATGCTTAAAAGTCAAACCGCGTGCCCTTAGTGTCGTATTTCTCTCGTTAATTTGCCACCGAACGATTTGAATTGAACTCCCTTTTACAGTTGCTGCAATTTATTTGGTCAATTTGGTAGGCGACATAACTATTATAACAGCTTGATTTTTGGTTTTACACATTTTATTGGTCAAACAAATTTTTTTATTATTTTACTTCTATGTCGAAATAATTATTTTTAATGTATGAGACTTTTAATTCGAAGTTAGTAGGCATCATTTAGCATTAAAAATATAAATTTGCAAAAGATAAAACACTGTCAAGTATAAGCTAATGTTCTTGGTAGGAGAGTCTAAATAATTGAGTTGGTTTTGAAAACAGGATATAAGATATAACCAACATACCCAAATGTGTTGATAAAATAATGTATATTGGAGGATATATACATTACATTATAGACATTTAGTATGTCGTCGGTAAGTGTGTCCGCATGCTGGGTTTACTACACTGGCCTACTACAGCTGGGCTACCGTCACTTTATAGCGATCTTGTTTGGCTTTAATGACAATATTGGTGCCCACCGCTACAAGTAAATATAAAACATTTGGCCCCACCTAAATTTCTTTAATAGCGTTCACCATATTATTACACTAAATGCACCACCTACTATAGCAATAGTGCAACAGTAGTCATGGTTGATTTCTACTCATTGTTATATAAAAATAAGAATAGATTTAGGTATTACAAAAATAAAGGTTTAAACAATATTTTGGCTATTGAGATTTTATATTTCCTCTCATAAAAAAACAATTAGATTTTAATTAATAATTCAATATTATTTATGGCTGATAATAGATAAATAATCTACACTAATTAACATTTTTATCAATAATATTCTAATTTTTATATTAGTTGTCAAAGAAAATCTTAATAGCATAATCGTAATTGATTTATACTTGCGATATAATCAAATAAACAACGATCCACTCAAATAGTAATGCGAATCAGGTAGTATTTTTATTCAGTGTTACCTTAATGAGTTAAGTTAGAAACGGTATGGTCAAAATGGATCACATCAATATGGGGCCGGGTCAAAAAGCTTAAGTTACAATCAAATAAAAGTTATGGTTGTTTAATTATCATTGTTTTGGAAATCTGAAGTTACAATCAAAATAAGTTTATGAACCATTATATTATACATACGACCAATGTTTTAACAACATTGTTACTAGTTCACTCACTTTGAATGTCAGTTAACACGTGGAGTTTTCAGTGATAGATTTAGAAACTTTTTTCAACGGAAACCAAAATTGATGAGTTTAGAACGAGTCACGTTAAACGAGTTTAAAAGACATACAATAAATCACAATGCCCACATTATTACACGACTTTAAGGGCTAATATAGACAACCAAACAACAATAATAAATATTTTAACCACGCATATGTTCTAGGGACAAAAAAAAGAATAAAGAACAAAATACATAGGTTAGAGCATTACATAGGTTTTCTATTCAATATGAGTGTGTAATTTATATCATGAGTGATGATTGTGAGTGTTGTGAGTAAGGAGAAAGAAAATTTATAGGAATTGTACCGTGATTATTCGTATTTGAGGAAATAGTTTACAACCCCTGTAAATTTTTTAATATTTCAAAAGTGGTGTGAGTAAAGAAAAGAGAAAATTAATGATAAAAATATAAAAAATATTATTTAATTGAAAAAATAATAAAAAAGTAGTGTTTTAATATATAAACGAGGATGAAGATGATAAAGTGTGAATGTTATTACATTGGGTCAAAATTGGCCGTAAAAACATTTATACATATTTCATATAATATTGTAATATTGTAAAATTTCTAATGCTTATTTAATTAATACTATGATGATTTTGGCAAATCTTTAAATCAATCAAGTCTACACATATATAATAAAATAGACATTTAACTATTCTATAGTTCAACTAAATAAAACGTATCTGAATGAAATAATATTAATCTAAAATAAGTAAAGCTAAAAAACATTAATAATCATTGACTTTAATACAGTAACAAATTACATCATACCTACTCATTTTAGTTTGTTAGAGTTAATATCGAAGTTTAAGTCTAGGGTATTTTAAAATTCAAATCAAACTAAAATGTTTAGTTTGTAACTTTATTTGACTAAAGGTTTAAAATGACATTTGAAATCCACATTTAGCTATCACTTTTCCCAAGATCGATAAAATAATTGTAGATTTGGTTAGCTCCTTCTGTTACTTCTCTTACAAGTTTTTGATCATCAAATGTCACAAAGGGCCCTCAACATTTGAAAAGGGGCCTACGGAAAACTATTGAACAATTATGCGATATAAAATGGCTGTTACGTAAAAAAACTTTTAAATGCATGAGACACATAGCATTCTGATATATCATAACAGTTGTTTAGTAGTGTGTTGGCGTTTCATTAAGCTGTCATATTAGATGTAAATAAACAATTTTTTTTTTTAATGAAATATAGCTTTCCCATTTGTGAATTCACATGGGTTGTTTAATATGAATTATATTGATAAAAAGTTGGGCCTACTTACTTGTCAGTAGATGGTTGGTCTTATTACTTATTAGTGGAACCTCTTTGGTCCATGTGCAGTTTTAGCTGATTGCATACTTCAAGCCCAGGCCCACACACATCCACTTTTGTCTTTTTTGTTGTTTTCCTACCGTCAACATCTGTAGGTAGGTTATGATCACCCCATAACCAATATTTCTTCTCACAAAAAAACAATTTCTTATTTATAATTCAAAGTTGAGGTTGTTAGTATAAAATTTTAATACTCAAGTGTAGCACCAATAATTCTGCTACTAATATGACTACACATAACGCAGTTTACACCGTGTAGGTTACTTCTAGTAGAGTTTTATGTTCGTACCAACTTCCTCTTGTTTTTTTTTTTGTCTTTAACCCCTTAAAAGATTTCCTAGCGCAAACTACGTTAAGATCCCATGATCATTTGTTTGTTTATCATCTATGACTTCATTATGTTCCATGACTTATGACAAATTAAAATTGGATTGTTGCAGACCTTGAGACTGTTCTGACGCAGGTCATAGACTACCTGCGCCTCAAGGATTCTCATTAATGGCCGTGGACCAGGTGTGCCTCTTTCACCGTTGAACAAGGTAATATTACTGTTTTTAATGATATTATTCAAGTTTCGAGGGGATATATGAAACAATTCTCGTTGGAAGCGGTTAGTGTAATAAACAACATGTCCAACTGTTTACTTTCTAAATTGGGCTTTTTGATAAGGGTTATGCTAAACATACTAGCATGTAATGGGGGTGTATATAACCTGTGACTTTTATCAATGTATGTTATGGGGTGGTAAGAAGGTTGAATTGGGCCTGATACTAGCATGTAACACCGCGTTATACGGGATTATAATATGGAGAACGGGCATGTATTGAGCTCAGGGTCTTATATGGCTATAGAGTCTAAATCAATCATGTCAGTATCTAATGGGTGCATTTAGCCTATGCCATTGATAATTTAGTTTTGAGGGGGTGCTAACGAACGTGCTCAGTATGTTCTAAACTACCTTGAAATAATTCATTACGAATATGCATTACAAAAAAGTTGTTCACAAGCAATGAACCGAAGCCTCTTTCTTAGTTTTTAACAAGAGCATATTCTTGTTGTAATGTTTTTATTTTTGTTTAATACCTGTTTTTAACAAATTTATATTCTCTTCTAGTTGTATGTTCTTATGTTCATTTGGCAAACAGGAAACCTACAGGCTAAGAATATCAAACGTGGGATTACAAACTCCCTCAACTTTCGCATTCAAACCACAAGATGAATTAGTTGAGGTGGAGGGAACACATACCGTCCAACAAACATATTCTTCATTGGATGTTCATTGTGGACAATCTTATTCAGTGCTATTCCAGCCGACCAACCCGGTCAGGACTATTATATTGTTGTGTCCTCCAGGTTCAACACTCCCATCCTCACCACAAGGTGTCCTTCACTACACCAACTCTGCTGGAAAAGTATCCGGCCCAATCCCTGTGGCCCACCATCCAAGTCGATTGGTCCCTTAACCAGGCCCGGTCCATCAGGTCAGTTTTTTTCATATCCTTATTACCCTAACCATCTATAATGCAACCTTTTTTGTTATAAAGTACTATCTTTTAGGCCATCATGTGAAATAGCATAACAGTCAACGGGCCTGGGCCCAAAACTGGTCTTAGCCCAGTAATCCTGGGCCTAACTGGAAGTTGAAATAGTCCTACTATTTGATCCAAAAGCCCGGTAGGCTTGGTTGTAGACAAATCACCATTAAATTATTTTTCCAAAGTAATATATTGATAATTACTCATTTTCATATGTTGTTTTAATCTTTTAATCATTTTAAATTATTTACATGTAATTACTATGTAACTTGTTTTGTATATTTTTGTACTTTATAACAGAAATCTGACCTATGTTTAAACCAAAAAGCTATATTTTCTTCATAAGTTTAACTGTTCAAAGATTTGCTAATATTTGTTTTACTTTAACATATATATACTCTATCTATGAACTACAGGACCAATCTTACAGCAAGCGGGCCTAGACCAAACCCGCAAGGTTCATACCATTATGGCATGATCAACACGAGCCGAACCATCATTCTCCAAAGTTCTTCGGGCCAGATCGATGGCAAGCAACGATATGGGATCATAGTGTCTCTTTCAAGCCTGCTGACACTCCCCTGAAGCTTGCTGATTATTTTCAACATTGGAGGCGTTTTCCGTGTTGGAAGCATATCTGATAGACCCACTGGTGGCGGTCTTTATCAGGATACTTCGGTTATGGGGCCGACTTCAGGTCTTATGTTGAGATTGTCTTTGAAAACCCGTCTGACATTGTTCTCAGTTACCACTTGACGGCTACCAGTTCTTTGTTGTCGGGTCAGTACATGTTTTTTGTAGCATTGTGAAAGTGATCATCTGATTATTGTGTTTTCATGACACAGATTTGTTTTCTTTTATCATGTTTAACGTCGTTTTATTTATGAACACAGGATGGATGGCGGACAATGGACTCAAGCTAGCAGGAACGGTTACAACCTTCGTGACGGCGTTGCAACGCAGCACAATCCAGGTTTTTTCATTGTTTCAGTTTGGGTTCTTTTACATACGTTGACCCATTTACTATAAACGTCAATATAGATTATGTGTCATTTCAAATGGGTCAAACAGGTTGAAAACCGCTTAAAATGTATAGTTAGTTTGAACTTGATATGTTTAAAAACTAAGTTTGAAATACATTATTATAGGTATACCCGAAATCATGGTCTGCAATATACGTTGCACTCGATAACTGGGAATGTGGAACGTGAGGACCGAATACTGGGCCCGACAATACCTCGGTGAACAATTTTACCTACGTGTTTACACAAACTCGGGGTCATCAGAGACGAGTTCCCAATCCCGAAGAATGCACGGCTATGCGGGAGGGCAAGCGGCGCCACACGCGACCGCTCTAATGCAACCGGCCACCTTACACGGCAACCAGTTGAAGGTGTGAGTTTAGAGATGTTGTGATGTTTAGTATAATTAAATTCTTTTGGTTTGGGTAATTTATTCTTGTGGTGCTATATAAGCACTGCTTGAAACGTTAGTATCACTATAGAACTGTTTATGACCTCACCTCAAGGTCACAATTCTTTTTATTTTCCCTATTTATATGAGTTGTTCTTGTTATTATTGTAATAAACGAAAAATGTTGCAAGATATTTATAAATCATGTTTATCACTTCATCTTTTGATTTGATGGCTTAGAGTTGATAGTCCTATTTTGCTTTCCCGAGCTTGTCTTTGTTTTTTGTTAACCGGGTGGAGACTATCAATATCTCCTAACCAAAGCAACCAACGTTTAATCATTAATATTTGTTTTCATTTTATCCTAGGAATACGTAGTTATGTATATGCATTATTTTATAAACCTTATGACTAAAAATACAAAAGCAAAACAATCACACCTTGAATGAAAGTTGACAAACTTCAAAACGTGCCAAAATCAACCCATCAAATGCAAAAAAACTGCTGGTCCGGCTGACCCATCATAGTTAGCGGTTTAGCTTAGAATTCCGTTCGTTAAACCAAAGATACCTTCCGTCGATAAAGTATAAATGGTAAGGTTTCCTTATACTTTGGTACGCAAACCACATTGCACAATTTACTTTTACTATACTTTAAAGGCAAAGTGCAACGCTCTTTTCGAAAGCTTGACATATTTTTTTTCCTTCAAACTAAAAAACTTTTTTCTCTTCTTCTATACAAACCTCAACTCAACTGAATATTCCTCGCTTGAGATGATGCCATAACCCTAAATGCTGAAGCACCTATTATCGCAGCGTGGAACGGAGATGAGCTTAAAAAATCTGAGCTTGAAAGGAAAAAGCCCTAATTTATTTGTTTGAACTATAAAATCAATCTCAATATCAGTCATATATTAATCTATTTGTGATATTATCATAATAAGATTAATTTCATACATAATCCTACAAACTTGTTAATTGTAAAAGCAAATACTGATGAATCTAGAAAGATATCACAGGTATGTATGCTTCAAATGCCGTTTGAATGGAATTCGAAGATTCCAGAATAATCAATAAACAGTTGCCAGAACTTCAAATGAATGTACTTGATGAATCAAGAACTCCATTGATCGTAAATAATCAATCATCTAATCGATCCAGGTTGCACCAACCGCTTTCGCCATGAAACTATATGAATCTGCCCATTCATCAATCTGCATAACGAATATATAAAATGTTAATTTAGGACTTGAAAGTAAGAAATGTTAATTTTTCTATAAGCATATATAAATACCATACCACTTTCTGCGTGGGGCGTCCAGCTCCGTGGCCAGCCTTGCAGTCGATTCTGCCAAGAATCGGGTTCGTCTGTGGCTATTCTCCAAGCTCGTGCACAACACATATTGCATGGTCTAACAATATTGTTAGAAAAAAAACAAAGACAATTAACCAGATATGAAGAATTTCACAATAATGGTTCATTTTAGAACCAATAAAATATTGAGAACCGCGAGAATCTCATAATACGCTTGTAAGTTGTGCATAAAAGATTAGTTGGAAAGAGAAACATAGAGGTTATATAACTGTCTTGTGTATCACATTCAAAGCAATAGGTACAATGCATTCCGCGGCTTTCAACTTATATATACATGAAAGTATATACGTACCGCCAACAGTTTTTCAAAGTGTGCAAGGGCACAACCCTGTCATCATGATCGGCCGTCAACAATAAGGTGGGGGGATATTGACAGGTGACATCATTAGATTGCTCCCATGGTCTCCTAACATTATGCAGTGGCGAATACCTGGTTAAAAATAACAAAATTCAATTTTTTAAATATTAATGACAAAATTACAAATATAAAATTGAATGAGAGTTATATTTACTCACTTGATTAACCATTGGAACTCTTCTTCTTTATCTGAACAGCCATAGTCAATGTCCATGCATGACCTATAAAAGTGTAACTATAGTTAAGGGGTGTTTGGATCTGCCTTTGGAGAGAGTCGTGTGATTTTAAATAATCAAAAGGAATTAAACGGTGGTACATGGGCTCTGTGTTTGAAGTTGTAATAGTAAATCTTTGAGTGCCTGAAAAAAATCTAATTTCATATACTGTTTTTTGGCCAAAACATGTCTGGATAAAATATCCTTATAATCTTGCATATGCAAAAATATCTTCGAGAGGGGTTAACTTGTAAGTTGTAATATGTAAAGTTAGTGTTTTTTCCTAAGCTTCAAGGGCATTTCCCTCACTAGACATGCTTTTTGGTTGAAATATGTATGAATGAAACAAGATACATATTTGGGTTGCCTCTAAAGTAGTTGTAATACACGAAACTGACTATCCAAAACAGATTATGTGGCTCTAAATAATCAAATCAAAAGAACAGAATCTGCTTATCCAAACATAATTAATTAATTAATTACTTTACAGGCTTACCAATTGTAAACTTGTGAAACCTAAGCATGTCCATGACACCAACATGAGCAAGCACACAACCAAAGAGATCAGGCCTCTGTGATTAAACAAATTTAAACATAATTATTACATATCCATAAATTCATGGAGAATATATTAAAATGACAAATGGAATATATATGAGTGTTTACGTTCCAGTCAACGTGTTTGTTTGATCTACAGGATGTAACTGGCC
Source organism: Flaveria sonorensis (assembly GCA_025506505.1). Classification (NCBI taxonomy): domain Eukaryota; kingdom Viridiplantae; phylum Streptophyta; class Magnoliopsida; order Asterales; family Asteraceae; genus Flaveria; species Flaveria sonorensis. The sequence goes on along the minus strand of CM046432.1, from coordinate 1,346,174 downwards.
ATTTAAGTATACTGTATGGCATGCATTAGCTAATTTGAATTAAAATAAATTGGTAAACCACAAAAAAATGTTTTTAAATGTATAAAATATTTAATTAAAAATGTAAGATATATTAAAGAACCTTTTTTTTTATTAATTTCCACACTACATTAATGTGTAAACTTCAATTCTAGTAAAGTGTTATGGTATGATATAATGATAATAACTCAAAATTTAGAAAATTAGAAATCAAACATAAATATCAGAAAGTGGAAACCTGTCAAAGATGATTACCTTAAAACCAGTTATATTTGGAAAATAAAGTAATAACTGAACTAAATAGTAAAGGGCTTGGGCCGCTTGGCCTTGGGATTATTATAGATTACAACAAAATGACTAAAGAATGTATTATTGGAAGTTTTAATGGAATGGAAATCAAACAACCCTTGCCCACAAAAAAATATCACATTTAAGACATGTATGGTGAATAAAAGACTTTAGTTACTTACAAACAGCCTGGTCTAGTGGATATAATTACTTGCATGAGAAACAAATTATTACCTGATTAGAGCAAGCTCCAACAAGGGTCCCCCATTGCTTCCGCTTCAATCGCTAACTTTTAGATTGTGTATAACCAAGGATATAAGATATTCACCACAAGAAATGAATCATCAAACAGTTTTGTTTTCTTGCAAGAGAGCCATCTTTATGCCATTCTTCTCCATATTCCCACCACCACGAATATAGCAAGGCAAAAGACTAACCCTAAATGCCTCATAAGTACAGTACGACTCACACTAAAATATGGTGTCAAACTAACATTAATCCACCATATCCATATATAAACATGGATGCGATCCATCAAGAACTATATTCTTTTGGCCACAACAAACATTGGTATCTTGTGCCATCTTTACTAGGAACAATACCTGAAAAAGGAAAATGATAATCAAGAATATAAATAAATATTGATAGTAAACCTAATGGCGTGTTTACGGCAATGGAATGTGCATTGTTATAAAATGTGTTCCATTTAAGCATACTGAGACATGAATATAGTTACATTGGTATAAAAAAATGTTTTATTACTTCTCATTCTAATTTCAATCTGTATAAAAACTATAATTAACAATTATAGTTAAACCTGTAAAAAACGTATCATATTTGTTCTCTAAACATCTTATAAGAGTAATAAAGCATACCTGATTGACGTGAAACTCTTTCTGATCAAATCCAGGAACCACATTTCACGAAAAATCTTCAAATCAGGAACCCCACTTTCTAAGTTGCACTGATATATGTCCCAGGAGTAAGAAAGCTTGTAAAAGCAATAAAAAATAACTATCTTCCTCCGTGCACTAACAGCATCCACACTACCTATACTAATAGGCAAATTATGCAAAAGGCCCCACTTTTAAATCCTCAACTGCAATACATGTTTGCAATCACTCATATAACTCACAACAATTTGACTTTCATTGACTGCAACAGCTGTATCAAGCACATCATTCTCAGATTGTGGAATAACCTCGGTCCCTATGTTTGGGTCCTTCAGATCTACACGAACTAATTTGTATTTTGGAGCATTTTTATTTGTTAAAAATGTAAAAACTGGTCATCATTCGCGATTGCATGATACATTGCTTCAAAATTGTCAATAAGTTTAATAAAAGGAAGGCGCTTGTTTTCTTTACACCCTTAATCCACCGGGAGAGTAGAGATATCACAGTAATAAATTTGTTGACAGGATCACAACCCTCGTTAATATAAAGAAGAACAAACTGCACAAGAATTATTGTAAAGTTAAATAAAATGGATGTGATATTCTAAGGCTAATTGCATAAAAAGGTAATCAATTTCACTCAAATTCCTATTATAGGTATAGAGAATAGTATTTTTCTCACTCATAAAAAGGTACAAACTTTATAAAAGAATCCATTTTTGGGTAGTCAATAATTTACTGTCACATTTCTATTTTAATTTCTCCCAAAGTAATCGTCCACAATGGATAGTTACAATGTACCAATTTCCCCATTTTATCCTTAACATTGAATCTTGCAAGTTTTTAGGTCATTTGGTATCTCAGACAGTATAAAGGGTAAAATGTGCATTCAGCTAATTAAGATCTGCACTAATTGCATGTATCTTAGATCGTTTTTTTTGTTTGGTGGATAATTATTTTGGGGCCTAAGGAGATGTGGAACTGCCCTTTTTTTTGTCAACACCCAGTCATCCCCTACCAACATAAATATGGAAGTTGGTTTAAAGTAAAAAAATAACAAAAGTTGATTACTCCAATGGAATTGTTTTCAAGTTCCTTACATTACATAATTCCGAAAGTTTGTACCTATTTGAGTCGGAAAATACTATATTACCCAAAACAGAGATTTAAGGAAAGTTCCTTACCATTTCATGCAATTTACCCTGTACTTTACGGGTTATAGAATAGAACACCAATGTACTATTTCATTGTCACATACAAATAATACAATTTACTATTTTTTGTGAATCGGGGACATTTAAGACACTTTTGCGTCATTTGAGCCTTTGCTTGAGTTGGCATGGTGATATGTTATGTTTTATTTATTTATTTATTTATTTTTTTGGCATTTTCATGCTGATGTGCCAAACCTCACCAATACTTGCTACGGATAGGATTGACTAGGTATGGTCATGGATTTTCATGTTGATGTGGTAGTTTCTTCATCATTTGGCGTAATAAAGAAAACGCCACATCAACAATTTCAATACCAAATGTTGGTGTGTAGTTTCTTAATCATTTGGCATAGTAAAGAAAAAGCCGCATGTCCAGAAATGATACATTACATGCCAACTTAACATTTTGGTCTGCTTTCCAAGTGTTGAGGTCAGCGGATAACTCAAACAGGACAAAAGAACCATCTTTTAATGACCATGAGGTGCAAAATAAATTGTCCCATCAAATAAGAATTACATGGTATTCTATGTTAAAGCCCATATTTATATAAAAGTTGTACCTTCCCATCTTCTGTTACAGATGCTCCAGAGTGTACTGGGGATTATCAGGGTTTTCCCCAACATAAAATATCCTCAGATGGATCAGTACCCAAGAAATGATAGTAAAGCTGATGATCAAGATTTGCATTTGTCTCTGTTCCAGCGTCCAAATTTTCTCCCTCCCTAAAATTATATCAATTTAAAAGCTGATTATCTACATGTACGAATTCCAGCCATTAAACTTATATGTTAATATGTGGCTATAAATTTCTAGAACATGTGAAAGGACGGCAAGTAAACCGTAACCCCAAGATGTGGATGCAATGTACTAATCACTTCCTGTAGATGTATGCAATTATGCCTTTATTTACAAGTTGATGCAATATATTTACCATTTCCTACCAAGTTACTGCAATTTGTAACAAATTGGTGCACATACTAACCATTTTTAAACCATTTGCAGCAAAAACCACTTTATTACCATTTCAGGCAACACATTGCATAATTTGGTAAGAAATGGTAAATTTGTTGCAATAGATGGTTGAAAAAGTTTTCACAAATATCATTGAAGAATGAATAGTTCAAGCATTTTCTTGTAGCTTGCTCAAAATGTAAGGGATAATCTATAAGGAGGCCACCCAACTATTCAACGTTTTCTCATTAGGGTCATCCAAGTATTGAATTTACTTTATAGACCACCAAAGTAGGTATCCAATTCATTTATTCCAAATCTGACAAAAAACAATCCTTGATAACGAAAAATTTATTTACTTTTTTTACTACCCGGTAATTTTTTACTTCACAAAACCATGAAAGTAACCAAAAGTATTTGTTTTTTTTCAAAAACTTTAAGGTTATATATGTCACTCAACTTGATTATTGCCGGTTTTCGTATAAACAAAAATAGACACACAGGACTATAAACAGTATCAACAGTTGGGTGGCCTTAATAACAGCAGTTGAATAGTTGAGTGGCCTCCTTATACATAATCACAAAACAATAATAGCTAAAATTAACATACTGCAAACTCAGAACATCTTAATTTAGAAACAATATCAGATGTTATTTGTACTTACTTTGGCTGGGTAACGGCTGTAGAAGAAACCTTTACTATCATTTGTCCAACTGATACCGAAAATTTAACCTGTCACGAAGCATATGCATCATGCAGAAATAATTAAGGTTATTTGTAAATACCATTCACCTCCTTGATATGTGGGTTCTATTTCATTATGAATTCACAAGCTTCTAAATCAATTACTCACCCATGACAATGTATCAGGCTCAACTTTTTTGTCTTCAATCCTCATTACTTTGATAGTGACCCAATCACTTCCACTTGAGCTAAGAGCATAAGCCAAATACTTAGCATCTTCACTAACAGCATAAGTACTCAAGGCCACTGTTCCATCATCACTAAGCCCATTTGGATCAAGCAAAACTTCAGCTTCTCCATCCAAACTATCCTGAAATAAAATAAAAAATAGACCAAATTTTTTATATATAATTTAATCTTGGTGTCTTAATTTGCAGCATAACTATATCATACCTGCATGTAGAGAACTTTCTGTGGTTGAAGTCCAGTATTGTGAAAGTAAAAGTATTTATCAGCTTCCCTAAATGGAGCACCATATTTTAGGTAGTCATAGAACTTGGTAAGTTTATCATGAAGCTTTTCCCTAGTTTCACAATTTTTAAGCACAGATTCGGTTAATTCCACTTGTTTTTTTCACAAAGTCTTTCGTTTCTTCCTTCCGAGTCAGGATCTTCAAGCCTGAAAATTAAATATTCCATAGTAAAACACAGTGCTCAAAATCAGATTTCATACACCCTTCTTCAATCCTTATAAAAGCAGATGATTACTTATTTGATCAATTTTGAAATCACTATGTTCTAAAACTTTCCAGGAAAATGTTGATACAACAAAATGGAAAACTGAAATAAGCTATAAAACTAAGGACTAAAAGATTTTGAGTCATAAAAAACATCAGACCAAAGGATGATGGTGTCAGGTGTTAAACACTCTGTAGTCAAAAGCCCACAAGACTTGTGCCTAGGCCCTCAGGTGAAGCCCAGCGCTACCTTGTTGCCTTGCTTCAAAAGCCCCTTGCTCAAAAGCATTTTCAGGTGAAGTTCCGGCAAAATTCTGTCCTAAAGTCGTCCGAAACAATTACACTAGCCCTAACTAAGTTTGGAATCACCTAAAACAGCTTAAACTAGCCCAAAACAAGCCTGAAACATGTCACAAAAACCCCTAAAAATGGTGTTTTTGTACTATTTATTTCGCTAAAAAAGCCATCACCTTTTATAAGCTCCTTGTGCCTAAGCCCAAGGCTCAGCCTTTGCACCTTCAACAACTATGGTTAAACATTGTAACATTCATACATATTTAGCATTCAGAACAAACATTACAAAACTCAACCATAGGAGATGCTAGCAACCCCAAAACGTTATGCTAAGTATGCAACAAGATCTATAACCACCGTCTTACAAAAAAATCACAGGTTTCACATACAACAGGAAAACAACAACTACACTCCAACTTGCCATCAAAATCCAACAACCACCTAAATCTGAGCCTCTGAGTACCAAAACATCCAAACCATCTACATACCAATTTCACTCCTGAAAACACAAAATCAACAACAACAACCAAATCATACCATCGATAGGGATCATGAACGTGAACTCCATGGTAGACATCAACAACGGATTCGTCACGGCGGAAGGAGGGATAGTGCAGGCGGACGTCGGAGAGAGATAAGGAGCCCATCGCCGGAGATTTAGACGCAGAAAGTCGCCGGAGATTGCGAGAAGAAGCGGTGCACACAAGGTTTCGACGAAATTACGAGTGGTGGTGGTGTACAGAGTTGTGTGTTGGAGTTGAGTTAAAATATGCGATGACTTTGAGGTCGTTGCGGGGAGAATGATGCGAGTGTGAGATGCACATGTTGATAACATGGTGGTGCTTTGCGGTTGTTTATTTAGTATAAGTTTTAAAAGCAAGTTGAGGGTGTAAATTATAAAAGATCTGTAGTAGTTGTTTTTATAGTTTTTTTTTAATTTGGGAGATGATGAAAGGGTTTGTGTTTTTGGCTAGGAGAAATAATATGTTGGTTAGAAGTATAGGGTAGAATTACATGGATAGTCCTTGGGGTATGCACGTATTGCAACTTTAGTCTCTACTTTCAATAATATACAATTATGGCCTGAACTATGTAAGAAGCGCACGCTGACGGTTCCTGACACTAACAAGGTTAAGTTTCTCTATTAGTTTTTTAAAAGACCAAAATACCCCTTATTTTTATCCTCTTCTCCACATTCAACACCCCCATCGCCGCCTCTACCCTCATCCCACCGCCACCGCTGCCTCTACCCTCATCCACCGCCACCGCCGCTTCCACCCCTAACCCACCACCACCGTCGCCGCCTGCGCCCTCAACCCACCAGCCACCATATCACCACCATCACCATCCTTAACCACCACCTAATCACCATACTGTTCCTACTACCACCGCTTGAGCACACCAACCCAAATCCAACATCGGATCTTCCAACCACCACAAAATCCAACGACCACCGCCAACACGACCACCGTCACCATCACTGACAACGCCAACACACCGGCCACCCTCACCTTGTTTCCCCGCCTACATCATCGCAACCACAACCATCTACATCATCGCACCAACTACATCAACGCCGACCGCCAACACCTGCAACGGTCACCACCGATGGTGGAAAAGAAGAGGAGAGAGAGAGAGACGAGGGTGGTGATGGTGGTGGTTGGATCTGGTTCTGTCGGAGATCGCCGAAGGCAATGCCGTCCGCCGGTCGCCGGCCCTGGCGTGGGAAGGGTGGGTTAGGTTGCAGAGGTGGGGGTTGGGGATCAATCAGACGGCAGATTGCAGGACTTGCGGCGGCGAAGCACGGTGGTCAACGTGGGGGAACGGTGGACGACGTCGGTGGCAACAGGGGGGTCGGCGGACTTCTGGCGGCGATGGGGTTGCCGAACTTGCCCGGCGGCAGGTCACCGTTGATTTGGAAGGGGAGGGCGTGGATTTGTTTTTTGTGTGTGTGCAATATATATACATATATAGTGTGTGTGTGTATAGTTAATTAATTTAAAGTTAAAAGCACTATGGTCATTTCTATAGACTTAACTTAACTGGTTAATTAACCTCTGTTAGTGTTAGTGACTACATTGTGCAAAACTGCATACTTCAGACTCTCATCTTTAAATTTTTAAAAGTAGAGACTAAATTGTAATACGCGCAAACTTTAAGGACTGTCTGTGTAATTACTCAAGAATATAAGTTATAAAATTCATGAGTGAGACAATTAAACATTAAAGTACCCGAGGTCATGGATATACGGTATTTGAATCTTAATTTTACGTAAACGTTGCATTACTCATTTTATCTCTTTTTGTTCCCTTCACCACAAAAAATGGTTTACCCCTTTAACTATATCTCCCTCATATTTTTATTATTTCATATCATATATTTGTTGTCTTTTAAATTGTAAGGATGGTGGTAACAACAAGAAACACTAAAATTTACAAATATATTATAACTCTTCAAATTTGATATCTGTATATATGTAATACACTTGGAATCTATTTTTTTTTACTGATATAATTTTTTCTTTAATAACTTTTGCTAAAAGTTTGAAACCAACTTGATAATATATAAGAATTAAAAGCTGTTGTTTTTTATATTTTTTAATTTCATAAATGCTAAATGTCAAATACTTCTTTTAGCTAAAAATTGATATATGATTAGAACTAGCGGATTAAACTCACGCTTTGTCGCGGTTCAATTTTGAACGTATACGAGAACGTTACAATTATAGTATTTTTCGTTTTGGTGATTTAACGACATATGCACGTCACATGATAGTTGATATTTACACATGCTTTTACAATTCGTTATTGTATCGTTATAATACTATTACTGAATATATGGTATTTGATAGAGCATGGTTATCAATTTAAACAAATATGTTAAAAGTAAAATTTTTTATCAATTAAAATAAATATGTTAAAAGTAAAAACTTTTATCAAAGAAGTGACAATTATGAAAGAAATATAGAGAGGGAAATAAAAATACACTATGAATTTTTAATATAATGTTTAAAATAAAAAAAAATTACTAATTTGTCTAAGGTTTTGTATTATATAGTAGTAAATTTTTATATCATATAGTATAAAGATAATATAGATTCTCATTTTATGAGTTATGACCAAACTAATAAGCATCCAAGTCTAATGAATTGTTTTTGAATTTGGACAACTTCAATTGAGGCTAAGCCATGGATTATGATTTATGATTGGGACATTAAGCATCGAAACATGATCAGGTTTTGGGATATACCTCAAGGTGTTAAACTTTAATTAGTTTTTTACTTAAGCATCACATTTTCATTTTATCTTTTTTCATTTCATTCACCACAAAAAAGTGATTTACTTCCTTTGACTCTATCTCCCAGATTTTTATTATCTTAATATTATATATTTACTATCTCTTAAGTTGTAAGGTCGATGGTTGACATAGAGTAAAAAAAACTAAAGTTCTAAATATAATATAAAGTTTTAAATTTGATCTCTGTATATATGTAATATACATTTTGAACCTATTTTTTTTTTACTAATATAATATTTTCTTTAATAACTTTGCTAAAAGTTTATAACCAACTTGATGATATAAAAGATTTTAAAGTGTTTTTATACTTTTTTTTATTTCATTAATGCTAAATGTCAAATACTTCTTTTAGCTACAAATTAATTTATTGATTAGAATAATATATAGATTCTCATTTATTAGTTATGACCAAACAAAAAAGCATCAAAACCTAATGAATTGTTTTTGAATTTGGACCACTTCAATTGAGGCTAAGCTATGCATCATAATAATATGATGGAATTATATTGACAATGTATTTGTTTTTACTCTATCATATATATCTTAACTTCATGATATTCATCCATGTCTAGTGTAGGTCTCCGGGTATTTTAGGTGCTAGGTAAGTTTACATAATTGTGTGCTTCACTTTTTAATTAGAGTATTTTGATGGTAATCTTAAAAGTTTAATCAGATAATTCAAAAAGAATTAAAATGCGAGTATGTAATTCTGTTTGTTTGATTTACATATATATAACTTAGTTGTATATTTCCCACAACTTTTTCTATTTTGTTTAACATCTATGTAAATGTTTTTTACATGTAAAAGTTTGTTGTCATTTTTTTGCTTTCTTCGAATTCTTTCAATAAATAATCTTAGCTAATTTTATGGAACAAATTTGTGTTACGGAAACTATAAAGGTGAGAGATAGATAGAGAAGAAAATGTAATTTTAGAATATTCCTTTGATTGTTGGTGGTTCTGAATTGAAATTGAAAAAAAGTTACTTTCTTGTTCTACTCTTGGTGACTAAAAATAACTCGATAGATTTCTAGTTATGAATAATCATGCTAATCGTGATCAATATGTGATGAGTTTTAAGGTCTTATTAAAAAAAATTAGTTTTTCTCATGACCTCTCGCACTAAATCACATGCTTCACAAATTATAATCCAACCTAACTAATATTATGTGAATCAAGTTGTTTAACAACATCTTAGCAATTCCAATACGATTTGGGTTAATGTCAACTCTTGCTAACAATTTGTAAGCATCTTAGTCCATAAGGTCTTTTTTTTTAACAACTGATATAAGAGATAGAGCTAGCTAGTCGCTAGAGAATTACAAACGTAAAAAGAAGAGGACAAGATGGTATTAATCTCACGGATCATCAATATGTCTACCTCATAATTGTAAAAGGGTTTTATTTGATTTTAATAATCCCAATTTCAATTTATTGGTCGGGATTAATCCCAACTTAATAAATGTTTACAACACTTCAAACTTTAATTTATTTTTTTTTCTAACGATCCTTTAATAACTGAGAGTAAACTCCCGTTAGTTTTTTTTTTTTGATAAAATGGAGACAACTTTGAACCATTTTTATCCGTCGCCACCCAGCCTCCATCAGTTTTTTTTTGGTGTTTAGCCTTCATTTTCACCCGAAATCCACCTCCAACGAGTCAAGTGATTCAGATCAAGAGGTGAAGATTGACAGGTTTCAGCGTACAGAAGTTTCAGATTGACGAACTTAATGGCTGATTCCAACTTTCTGCTTAGTGTTTTGGTCGTATAAGTAGTCCACATCATCAACAACTGTATTAACTTTTAGTTAGTAAAGAATCGTTGGAGGAAATAAACTCAAAGTTGGGAGTGTTTGTAAACATTTCTTGAGTAGGGATTAATCCCTACCAATAAATAAAACTACGATTATTAACATCCAATATCCATTGAAAAAAACTTTTTCATTCATTCCCAGCTTTCAAAATGCACTGTAAATTTGTAGGAGCAAGGTCTAGGCAAGACTGAGAATATCTTTAATAGGCAAGACTGGATCACATGATAATTTGCACCAACAAAAACTTTATCCGACAATTGATTAGGATGTGATCAAAGACTCTTGTTGATTGCCACAAAAGGAGCAAATCGCGTCGAAAAGAACATCTCACTTCAACAAAATGAATTTGAGCGATATACGATCCAGAGTGGCTTTCCAACCAAATACATTGATCGTCTTGGACAACCAATTAGTCCACTCGAGGATTACTAACAAAGAGAAGAGTTACTGATTTAACTTTTCGTTTGAGTTCCTTCATTGAAAGCTTACTCGGGACATCATTTTTGAGGATGGAGTTCATTTGTGTTTACACAAGCGATAGGAATTGCCCGCCACAACTTGTTGTTCAGATCCATATTTGATTTTTTGAAGGTTAGAAAGAGTAGTAGATCGAATAGATTTTTAAGGTGTGATATGAAGTTAAAAAATATTTTTTTGAACGGCAAATGTATGACCCTGCTTCAGAGATGTGTGTTATCTTAATCGGACCCGCCTATTCGTTTTCCAACCAGGACCGCACCCCCATCCCCATCAGAAGAAAACCCATTGCTGAGAAAACCCCCTGGCTCAAATCTAAACATTTTGCTCAGATTGAGACTTGACCTCATAACCTCCCAATTTACATGCCATAACTTAAATTGATTATAGTTTTTTAATAGTACCATTTTAAAACGGTCGGAAATTAGAAAAGGCTAGCGCCTGTGAATGGTGGCGGCGCTCATTGACCGCAGTAGCAGTGTTATTGCACACCACCACATACAAATTCAACACCACCAAGGTGAGCGACTGCCATTAAAATTAGTCTTTGTGAAGATCATTCTACTTAATGTGAAACGATAAGAGCTTACTCTTCAATGTTAACATAATTTAAAGTTTAAAACAAAACTAACATATCATAACTTAGACAAACTAGCATATAACAAGAAGTACATGCAAAATTATAACCACATGCTTACCTTGTTAATAATTAGATTTATACCGCAAATTAGCTATGTGACGGGATAGTTCATTGTATTTTAAAAAAAAAAACTCGATTGAAAAACAATAAAAAAATCTGAAACAAATCCCCAATACCCCGAGGATCAACCCGGGTGGACATGGGGTTCACTGGGCGCGCACTTTACTACTAGGACAACTGCTGCTTTTGTGTTTAATGTCTACTGAATTAATTCATACAAAAGTTAAGTTATAATTTGGAAAAATGAAAAAAAAAAAACAAAAAAAAACTTTGTGGTCCAATTGTGGACACTTTCAAAAAGAAGAAAACGTTGGATTAGAAAACAAAGAAATAGAGCAAAAAAAAATTCTAAAACAAATGCCACCTTCCACGGATTGAACTTGGGTGGAATTGTGGTTCATTGGGCACTACTAGAACAACCACTCCTTTGTTAACTTTGTGGTCAATCGTTACAGTATGGAAAACAAATCTATATCTATATCTATATCTAATACTAAAAGAGTAACTTACTAGTACACTTGATACATTTTTAGGCCCACTAAGTTTATTTTTCTCGTATCTCTCTCCTCTTAAATAATTACCTAAAGTAAGAAATATTAAATAATTTTAATTCTTTATTAGATTAATTTTTTTAATAAATTAAGAAAGAAGTATTTTTATTAATATTATTTCTAGAAAACAACTTTTTATACAATTAATTTTTTTTTCTAAAACATCTACTTTTTTAAAATATAAAATATTTTGAAATTGGTATTTTAAAAAGTAAATTTTTTATAAACTAAAAATAATTAAAATTAGTAGTTATATAAAAAAAATTTAAAAAATAACATTTTTATACAATTTGTTTTGAAAAAAATATTTAAATTTTTTTGGAAAGAAAGTTTAAAAACAAAAGTTAAAAATTGATATCGTTATTTTATTATTTATAGTCATTACTCATATTTAATTTTAATCATATCTATTTTATATTATCATTTTATACTTCATAAAATTTTATTATATTTAATATTTTAGTTTTTCAACCCGTATAATACACAGGTTTACTAAGTTAGTATTAAATAAATAACAATCCATTAATCAGAGATATTATGACATTTATAGCCCGATCCAACCCGATTCAATACTATATCTCTATTTTGATTGCAGGGTTAAAATAATTCAAAATTAATCTAATTATTGCACATAACTTTTCAGTATATATTATTCAAATCTTAATTTCTTCATACTAATATACTCACAACCATTGAATATCTAGCTTATGATTTGACCCCTCAAAAGTATTTATTTTAAATCTAAAAGAATATTTTCTTTGACTGTATATTTCACTATGACAATAAACAAAAGTAAAGGTCAGTCTCTTTCAGTCCGGTTTATACTTGAAAGAGCATATTTTTACGTATAATCAGCTTTCTGACATATTGTCACAAGTTAAGAGTAAAGATGGATTGAAGCTTTTAGCTTTAGATAATAGTGTAAACCTACTAATGTTACTACAAATGTAGTTTACAAGAATGTTTTTGCTCATTTGTGACCTTATAATCAAAAGTTATTATGTCTTATTTAATATATAACACACTTGATTTTATTTTATTTTTCTGTTATTTATAATTAACTCTTTACACTTCCGTGTAATACACGTATAACTAAAGCTAGTTATAATAAACTTTGTGGTCCAGTCGTAGACCGCCACGTCTGACAGCACAACCACTACAAAGACTATTTACAAGCCTTCAATCAGGGCGACCTTGAGGGAAGGTGCGCGACCGCTCAGGCCCCATCTTCTCAAATTAACAAAATTTATACTATATATTTTATGTATATTTAAAAATCTATAAGTCATTAACAACCCAATAACAATTAATTATTTTACCTACTAAATTAGAGCTCATTAACCTTCGTTTACTTTAGCCCAATACCATTTAACAATCTAAACCCTAATTAAAAAACAAAAAAAGGAAAGGCAACTAAGAGACCTAGGGCAAAAGATCAATTGACTCAACAGGGACGATATCTAAATGACCCATTTCACATACGAGTTATTGACTTTATATTATGTACATGTTAACATTTATTATAGACTTTTTACATACAGTTCAAGGCTGGCCCTGAGAATTCACAAAAGACACTGGGCTCCGGCGAGAACAAAAAATGAGCCCCTATAATATAATGTATATTTTTTTTTAACTGAATAACTTGTATAATGCGATCAAATTAAGTGACAAAGTCGGTCGCCGCTTGGTCTTCTAACTTCTGCCTTTAAAATCTTGAATGAGATTTTTCTTTTTTCTTTTTTTTTTCTTTTTCGATTTAGTTGTTGGATCATATGAGGCTGATGCAACCAAAACAACACTTAGAGCATTTTGAAGTACCATTGAAGAAGACTTCCGAAGACAAAGCTGCTCTTCCGAAGACAATTGAAGATCTTTCGAAGCTTAAGTATGAAAAACTTCCGAAGGAAAACTAAGTCTTCCGAGACTAAATAGTTTTCCTTCCGATGTATATGAAGAACATCGAAGGTAGAACCAAGTCTTCCGAGACCAAGTAGTTCTCCTTTCGAAGCATTCACACTTAGAAGATCCAAGACAAAGTCTTTCAAAGAATGAAGTCATGAAACTTGCAGAAGACTCGGAAGAAGTTGATTCTTCCGGAGTATAAATAGGCCTCGAAGAATTTATTCTTCCGAAGCCATTTACCTTCGGAAGAATTAACTATGAACTAGTGAACATAAGTATGGGTTGTCTGACATCCGCTAACAACTCTGATACACTGCATGGCGCTTTTCCACGCCCATATAGTTGACCATACTTTAATCCATTGTTCATCTTTATTAGTTAGTACAGTTACCATACTTAGTTGGTGACAAAAGGTAAATCATAGACCTATCATGACTACCTAATCTAGGATAATATTTATCTTAGATACTTTACTTCTAACAATGTAGTATTTATCTAGTGGTAAATTCCAGCTGGTTTTCCAAGTATAACCGGTTGTAGGATGTATTATAAAGTATCTCAGGTCCTTGTATTTTATTTTTATGATTTGTAACACTTGTAATAGAACTTGAGAGCAATATATAACATCCTTGAAAACCATATTCGTCTGTTTCTGTTCTTGGTTCTGTCTCAGTTACTTGTGTTCGTAGTATCATTTACATGAATCCGGTTCCCCATTTGATCTGTTGAGTGGTTCTAAAACTCGCCTCATTGTGAACTGATTGTATCGACGGTCCCTTAACCGGTCCTGCAATTGGTATCAGAGCTTTTTAGGCTCATGATTGTAAGATCTCACCATCTTAAATCCCTTCAGTTTCACAAAACACTTGACACTCAATGGCAGCTATCACAAAGGCTGATATGGAAACCGGGTTTATGAAAAAGTCTCCACTGATCACTCTTGATGACTTTGATACTTGGTGCCAAAAAATGGAAGGCTTCATCAAGTCTCAAGGCTCTAGGATGTGGGGATTTGTTGTCTATCGACTCATGTACCATCCACCTCATCAACCGCTGGTGGTGGTGGTATGTTGAGATTGTGGATACTCAAATGGATGTTGGAGTAACTATTAAGATTGTGGTAACTCCAACAACCAGCAGAGTTCAGCCCTTCATGTAGTTTTAAGGGATTGCAGAGAACCTTAGCATCATCTCATCTGCTACCCTGACAACTTACAAAAGGGTATTTTCATCACCTTCCCGGAGACACAGAGAGAGCTACATCCAAGGAAGCCCATTCCAAGAGATAAGCTCTTCACAACCTTTGTGTCTACTGATGAAACACATGCAACTTTCTCTTTACCCTTAAAGACCTAGACTGTATCCATCCAGATGATCTGGAGTATATGGAAATAGTCCACCAAATGGCTCTTCTCACTCACAAGAGCCAAGAAGTTTTACAAAAGGACATGGAGGAAGTTTCCTAGCAATGCAACCGGTGAAAGTTTGGGCTGGACAAAAGCAAAGTGAAGTGTTACAACTATAACAAATGGGACACTTTGCTAGAGAGTGCAAGGCACAAAGACAAATGGTAGCCAAGCACAACCAAACCAAACTACACTGATGGAGCTCCCAGAATGAGAAGCCCAAGCCGCAAGCTGTAGTTGCTGTTGAAGAAGGAAGCTTTGATTGGAGCTTTCAGGTTGGGATGCATCTCAAACCAAGCACTGATGGCAGATCATAAAAACCAAGGTATTGGAACATCTTTGTACACTTGAAGTGTATTGCTATAGTTATCAATATTAGGTCCTATAACTTAGAATGAGATCTAATCTTGAGTCCTTAAACTTTTAAAAGCTGATTTCAAAAGGGCTGAAATGATTACCATTTTAAACTCTTAAGCCTGAACATATTGTGATCAGCAAAGCCAGGGCAGACGTTTTCTTGAAGAAGAGATCTTCAAGAACATGATATCCTCATCCTTGCAGGCAAAAGTTTGTTATCAGAATATGCAGGGACTG